>JASFAT010000014.1:0-28683 GCA_031353405.1 Baronia brevicornis
TAGCTCTACCGAGTAGATCCATACTTGATCGCCACTCATCCAGATAGTAAAGTTGAAACTTTTCTTTATAGCGATTTATTTTTTATTTTTTTTTTTATTTTTTATATATTCACGCCTATCCCCCGCAAGGGTTGGCAGAGACCACAGAGCTCCATCCGCTGCCATTCATCGCAGCGAAACGGCTCGTCATTGGTCGCTTTTCGCCCTCGTGAGAATCAGGACGTGACAGGTGGCGAACCACGTCGCCGTCATTTTCGACAAATTAGGTATATTAAATTCGTCTTTAGTGAATCCCACGAGCCGCAAGGGAGGATGGAGGTCAGCCCCAGCAGAGCCCTGCATGCTGAGGTAAGGCACCATAGTCCCCGGGGGAGCCCGACCCCGGGACGATCGGCACGCTTACGACTAGGCTCGCCCCTAGCCACGCATTCATTGGCACGGCAGACCGTGGATTGGCGGAGAGGAAGGGAAAGGATAGAGAAGAAAGGAAGGGGCAGGAAAGGAAATGTGGATTGGGGGGGTTACCAGACTCGGAATAAACATTTAAAAATCCATATAAATATTTATTCCGATGCGGGAATCGAACCCGCGACCATTGACTCCGCGGGCGGAGGGCCCCGCCACTGAGCCAATCGGTCGTCGTATAGCGATTTATGCGACATTTTAAACAGAAATCCGTATACTTCCCAATCATTAACCACTGAAAAAACAATATCGTGCTAGGTCGTGAGATGATGAGAGGAAGCTGTTTACATTTACATTGAGATTAAAAAAGTATAGTGAAGAATCTTTTTTAGAAAAAAAAAATATAAATATAAAAATATAAATATAATATACTGACTAAAAGATGAATAGTAGAAAATAATAAAAGATGCTTGAGAACTTGATGTTTTGAATGATATTTCCGATCAATGTAATTTTTTTCATGTATCTATGACCGAAATAAATATCTCATTTCCTTAACATCACTTTTACATACCTGATATTCTTCAAGATATATATATATATTTAATGATATTTCCCTTCAATGTAATTTCTCTCATCTATCTGTGACCGAAATAAATGTATAATATCTCATTTCCTTAACATCACTTTCACACATCTGATTTTCGCCAAGGTAGATATTTTTTCCGTTTTAAATTTGTTTAGTTTTTTTTAAAAAGGTGAGTTTCTACATACATATGAAAATACTAGCTGTAGTAGACTCCTTAAACACAGTATTTCTTTTTTGGCGGCAATAATTTACTCACTTATGTAGTCAGATAAAAATATTACGTATGTACACGCGGACTTTATACACTATTTTACCAAATATCATGTTTTCATGTATAACCTATCTTCTTATGGTCCTATGTCCCTGAGGTGAGGCAGAGAGCGTGCACAGTGCTTCTCCATTGCGATCGGTATTGAGTGACGCGCTTCACTTAAAGCCACGTCAACCCAATGGATTTTATCTCTGCCGCTACGGAGCGCTTCCAGGTGTGTTTGGGTGGGCCTCGCTTCCTTTTCCCTTGAGAAGTCCATTCCAGCGGCTGTCTGGGAATGTGATCGAGGTTTCTACGGAGAGTATGGCCTATCCAAGTCCACTTGCGGCGCAAGATTTGAAGTCCAATCAGCGGTTCGTGACAAAGATCCAGTAGGCATTCCTTAGATATTTTCTCGGTTCAGAAAATTCCGAGAATTTGTCGAAAACATTAGTTAACGAAGACAAAGCGGCTTCAGGTCTTTGTTAAACGTATAACCTATTATATTTGAATAATTCTGTTAGATACTTCCGAAATTCACCTAAGATAAAGTCGAAATTTCTGTCTGTCTTCAGTTAATATAAAAACAAGTAATATAAAAAAAAATTAAAGTCAATTCCTACTTTATTATAATATCCTGCTAAATATCTTATATAAGACAATTTTTTTTCTCCCATTCAAAAATAAAATAAATTAATTAATTAATATTTGAAAAAACTGTATTAATATCAAGTGTACATACACTATAAATTTCAAAAAATGTATTTGATTTTGAATGGATAAATAATAAACTATTTCTAAAACGATTGAAAATTTAAATACGATATATAAATATATAAAGGGAGAGTATGAAGTAATAGAAGGTAAAAAGAAATGTATAAATCTTAAACTATTACAATCTTTATAAACGCGACCAACAATAGAAGGCTCTAAGACTCAAAAGAAAAAAATCAACAGTCCTCGAGAAAAATTAATAGCAAACGCTCTAAACAACCGCTTGAAGGTAAAAGGGAAGAATTCAACTACACTAAACCATATGTGTAGTATTTAATTATTATTAAGGGTAATTATTTAAGGCATAAATAACCGTATTTGAAGAACGTAATAGTGGAGATTAGAAATCAGTCGAACACTGATAGCGTTATATCCTTTGAATAACCACAGAGTATTGAGGGGTAACAGGTTTACCGGTGTCTCTGCGGTTGCAAATTCTATCGTCGACCGAGGACACTATGGCGGACCACCGCAAACTTCGGATGACATTTACGAGTATGTATTGTATATGTACACAAATATAAAACGCAAACAAAATCAAAGCACACTATTTATATTCACGAAAATACAGTTTTAATATAGTTCGGGACGCAACGAAAAATGCAATGCGCAACTACAAGAAATGACGTTAAATTAATGTGCAAGTAATATAAGATATTTAAATAAAATTATAAAAATTGGTTCTTCGACAAACGTCACCGCCCATTGCCACTTATAAGCATCATATTGACAACGAGAATATTGTACTTTGTTTCAAATTAAAAATAAATAAATTTATGAGTATGATTACATATGTATGTACCTGTTTAGATATAATCCCATAAAATGAATACTTTCAGTATTTATGATTATCATTATAATCATAAATACTAAAAGTATTCTTTTTTTTAAGGGATAGGAAGGCTAAGGAGCAGGCATGTCACCTAATGGAAAGCAATCAACGCCGCCCATAGACATACGCAGCGCCATTGGCAGTGCGGCCTTTAAGGAAAGTGTCATTATGGGAGTGGGAATGGAAGGGTAGGACCCCCCCGGTAGGACCTCCGGAACTCAGCCGCTCTCCGTACGAAGAATGGTAGCTAAGCTACCACTCAAACGCCTGTTTTCTGCGGGAGAGTGGTACTTAACCGGGCGAGCCAGCCCATTCAAGCTATAGACAAACATTATTCCATTCTTGACAAAGTATTCGTCTGCAGCGTGGCTCTACAACTATGACCTCTAATAACCTGCTGCATGCACTTACGCTAATGCTCATTGAAACGTTCATTTTACAACGAGGGAAATTCTTAAGATCATTTATGAAGTTATTTCGCGAAACACTTTTAAAGCATTTGAATCGTAACTCCCTACTGAATTTTCAGTACTATTCGCTCTAACAAATAATAAAACAAAAACCAAAAAATAAACTACCTTTACTAGTACCAAGTTTCCCGCGACATCGTTCCCGCACATGAATATTTAATTCATTTTCACTATACAATAAAACTTTACATCATCCCTTTGAAATACCTACACATTCACGTGAACGAGCTGACAAAACAAGAGGCCAGCGTACGTGTCCATCAAATACCGGAAATACATTTGTAACAATCCACAACCGTATTGTGGATGATTTTGGACGTCAGAAACCACTAGCTATCATTTAACATGCATGCTTATTTACTTGCTCTGCATTTACGTATGTAGTAAAGCTAATGTTTGTAACGCTTGAAGCGATTTTATTTATAGTACAAAGTATTATGAATAAAATCGTTTCAATTATTACAAAAATTAACCGTGAGTTTTTTATGGGATAACGTAGCAAACGATTAACGTTAATAAAAATAAATAATAATAATAATAAAATCATAAAAAAGTCGGCATGTCGCCCATGGAAAAGCAATCAATATAACCCATTAACCTCTGCATCACCAGGTATTACAAAGGCATCGAAGAAGCGTCCCACCCACCTTCAAGCAAAGGTGTAACTAATTATTTGAAGGTTTGGACGTAGAATCTATTCGGATATATCAGTGAAATAACTGGTAAGGCATGAAGTCACACATTTTAAAATTCATGATGAAGATGACGATGATTGTTTTGAAAATATCGTAAAGTTTATTATCCATATACGTACATACATATATAAAAGCAAAGCAATTATTTCGCACAGACAAACACTTTATATTTATTTTTATCGATTTATATTATATTTATTTATTTACAATTTATATTTATCGAAATTTTATTATTACCTTCAGCGATATTTTCGTCGCCAGATATTTTTATTTCAACACTTTTACGAGTACAATACTATTTATTCGATACTACTCATGAGAACAGTATCGATACTTTCTATTCGATACCGTGTCGTGTAAGGACGATGAGGCCCGTGCCTAGAAATGGAACATATACAGCTAGAAAATAAAGAAAGATACTATTGTAGTTAGTTATACGATAAAAAATATTAGTTTTGTACAACTTTCTAGAAGTTTTAATTTAAATCTATAATTATAACGTTGTTTGATTTATGTATAAAATGCATTTGTATCGTTTCGTGATTATTTTACCGATAATTGGTCTTGTTTTACCGATATTTGCACATATTTTATCGATAATTGGCCTTTTTAATAATTTAAGGCTTGTACTTCATAATTCAAGCATAATTTTAAAGTATATATGAAGTTTAATATGACCTCAATAATTTAATTTTATAATCTAAGTTCAAACAATGTCTTGCAATTTTAAAAGTAGTGAAAGTTACATTAATTTCTAGTAGATGGAACTTTACTAAATCTGTAATACCAATTGGGTCGATATTAAATATATGTTAATCCATAGAAACGCTTTTACGCGCTAATAACGTACCGGAAAAACAGCCGCCTCGTACGGGGAAGTGTAATGCAGCTAAAATATTACCGCGGTGCATAAACATATCTTTATCTGTAGGATATGTTTTTTAATCAATACCTGTGTGACATTAATGTATGTGTATTCTTTAGAATTGCATACCGTCATGAGTCAAGATTATGTTCCTTAATTGAATTAGTGCCTGGTCCTTGTTCTCATTGACAATGTAATTAATATTTTCATTTTGCGTTTTCATTCAATAAATTTTATGCGAATATTTGTAAATAAGCTGACGTACAAATCTTTTAATTTTTTCAACAGAGAATGAGAGAATAGAAACATGGAATGGAAAACATTCCTATCTAAAATATCTTTATTCATAACAATAGTATAAAATCGCCATCGTCGTATGACACAATTTATTATAATTTGTAATAAAATATAAACCTCTTAAGTCACTTATTTCGTCTAGGGAAATGAAACACACGCACATTGTGTGTGTGTTTCATCAACTATAATAAATTGTGTAAATATGTTGTAAAATGTTTCCATTTGTATTTATATAAGAAAATTTACATAAAAACTTTACATATATTATATTATACGTAAGTGAATATATTCGAATAAGACATAATGTTATACAGCATTCAACTATATATGTATGTTGATGACGAATATATCGGTCATAGCCACATAGAAGATTAAATTATCGTAGGAGTTAAAGCGCTTGACGAGACGGTGGCTATAAGTAGTTATAGTGTTAAATCAAGGAAGAATAAGAATATATTTGGTCAAAAGTAAAAAATTTTATGTTTCACAGTAAATACAATTTTTAAAGTATTATAGCAAACAAGTTATTTCTGATCAATATATCTGTCTGACTTAAATATGAAGATCTCATTACTGCGCCGTACTGTAAAATGGAATAACAAATACTTAAATAGCTTATACTACTTTTCCCGCCAACTTTCATCAGTGACGTTGTGTTTTTATTTCATTTTCATAATCTTACATTATTATCAGTTATATCGTTAAATTGTACTGGTGTATTATACAATATAGTTTGATTAAGGCGTATATGTGAAGTGTTATGAAATTAATGCGTGTATCGTAACTTTTTAAGTTCACTGAAAAAGTCCATAGAAGGTTTTGGTAAAATAGCCACCATTATATCAAGACGTAACGCAATAAGTTGACTGGTTATATTTCAAGAGATTTTATGTTATCGTATCTTACTTGACACTGGTATAATTCTTCTTATGGTCCTATGTTCCCGAGGTGGGACAGAGAGCATCTACAGTGCTTCTACATTGGGATCGGTCTTGAGCGAAGCGCTTCACTTCAGGCCACGTCAACCCGATGGATTTCATCTCGGCCGCTACGGAGCCAGGCCAGAAGATTCCGAGAATTTGTCGACAACATCGGTTAACGAAGACCTGAAGCCACTTCGTGATGTTCTTTGTATCCCTCCACGTTTCGCACCCATACAGCAATACGGTTTTAATATTTGAGCGAAATATTTTGAGTTTCACTCGACGTGTCAGTATCCTAGAATTGCCACTGGCATAACAGTTATAATTAATTGCCATAAAAGTGCCCATGTTGTAGTTGCCCATGAGTGGAGTATTCCGTTAATTCAGTACGAAGTGTTTTTCTAGAAACTTCTTTCTACGCACCACTACCCTGTGGAACCACCTACCCCCAGCAGTGTTTTGAACCTATACGACATTGGAACCTTCAAAAAACAAACCTATACTTTTATTAAAAGCCGGCAACGTTTCTGCAATACCTATGACACTGCAGGTGTCTATGGGCGGCTGTGATTGCTTTCCATAAGATGACATGCATACTCGTTTGATAAATAAAATAAGAGTACTCTCATTATTTATGATTATCATTATATTATAATAAATACCTAAACTACATAAAATATGTAGCATGCACCTGCTACATATTTTATTTTTTCAAATGCAATATTCGAAATGCCTAATAATAAATAGTACTGAAATTAACTTGAAATTTGAATTAAATTGCTAATTTTTTCAAATAAGCAATGTAATTCAAATTTCAAGTTGATTTCAGTACTATTATTAGGCCTTTCGACTATTAATGGATCTATTTCCGCGCGAATACCGTCCGTGAAATGTCTCACACGGTGTAATCAAGAGCCGAGCACAAAACTGTCAGTTCATTAGCAGGCCGGACTTTTCCCGCCATGTTACATCAGCGACGTTGATTTTTGTTTGATGAGTTTTTATTTCATTTTTATAATGTCATCTATCAGTTACATTGTTTAATTCTGATGACTTAATAATCAATATAGTCTTATTAAGGCATCGATGTGAAGTAAAATGAAAAATTGCCACCAATTTATCATAATATGACCATCACACATGATATATATATATATATATATATATATATATATATATATATATATATATATATATATATATATATATATATATAGGTTATAGAGCACACATGATACATTCACGCCAATCACGACGTAAATATGTACAACAGAACCCGCACAAAGCCGGTATATTCCTGTATCTTTCCGAACTCAATGCATTTCATCCAATAGTACCGAGTAATATGAAATGGTGAAACGCTCCGAGGGGTTTTACTCCATTGTTTTGATCTTTGTTAATAGAATGAATGCACATGGACTAATCTTGGATAACTTTCGAATATCAAGTTAAAAATAGTTTTATTTTTAATGTTCCTTTTGATCTTTAGTTTCATCCTTACCATCTGGATGAGCGCCGATTCAGTACAGTGAAATCGTTTTCATGCCACGCCTTTCGGTGGACCGTCTACCTTTACTACAGATTCAACATGGGAACCTTCAAGAAATATCTCAAAGGCCGACACGTTTCTGCAATGCCACTAGTATACCAAACGTTTATGGTTTTTAGCTTTAATAACAACAGGCGACAAGCTTCCTCGTTTACCTACATATCCTATAAAAAGGAACGTTTGTAATATTGTTTTAAGCTGCCAGTCAAAAAACTACGACTTTTAGAGCCAACGAATCAAATTTAATCAGCTTGTTTTGATGGAAAAATCGTATACATTTAAAATTACTTTAAATATTTAAATTGCTTGATATTTAACTTCTGCATTTTTCTTCTACCTTCACTTAAACGAAATCATAATAACGCTCTTTGCACATTTTTAATCAAATGATATTAAATTCTTTGTAAGTAAAGCCGAACCGAGAAATATTGCTCTATATAGACAGACACAACAGTATTTCCAGTAGGTACTTGCCAATCTTTAGTACAAAGAAAATACTAATGAGAAAATTATTTCTCATAATTGCATCTCTTGGTTATTAAATGAAACCTTTTTACATTACCTACTTAGACATTTAAAGTCAACAACATCTGAAGGAGGAGCTTTCAACGTCAATACAAACGTCCACTGCTATAAGTTGGCCTCCGTAAGATATGAGAAGTGTACAATTTACAAGCAGCTTTATGTGGTTACATTGGATGCGTTTCTTACGTGCTTCGATGCGGGTAATTCTGTAAATAGCATAAGAGCATTTATATTAGAATTTAAGAAATGTATTAAAATCTTAGTATGAAAATCGAAATGTGGGTATATGGACGGATGGTCGCTATTAGCTGGACTCTGAAATGGTGGCCAATGACGAGGTTCTCCGACAAGTGAAGCAAAAACGTACACTTTTGCAAACCGTCAAAGGTATAAAAGTTGCTTACCTGGGTCATATCATGAGGCATGACAGGTACAAGTTGCTGCAACTGATCATAATGGGAAAAGTCGCGAGCAAAAGACAAGTTGGTCGAAAACGAAAGTCTTGGCTACGTAATATCAGGGAGTGGACCGAGATAGCGAGTGCTCCAGAATTGCTGCACCTCGCGAAGGAGGAGGAAAATTGTGCCGAATTGACTGCCAACCTTCGCTTGTCGGAGAGGCAATTTTAGAAGAAGAAGATTAGAATCTAAACTCCAACTCTTTGAAAAGAAAACAAAGATTTCAATACTCCCTAGTTGCCCCTAGTTGTAGACCACAGCCACTCCTTGTCTAAGTGGCCGTAGTCATGGATCGTCTGATATTTTATTAGCAGCTTTAGCAAGGCTTTTCCGTATCTTTCTATAGATATAATATTTCACTAGCTTACTCATTTTCATAAATTATTTATAAATCTTATTAAAAATCCTTTAGTTTTTATTAATTCTCATTAGCATAAACCTAATTAGTAGTCCAATACTGGTATAAGACTTTTTTAAACTAAAGAAAATTACAGAAAATATTTTGTAATGAAAGGAACGACTTTGATGTGATTTTCTTTTTCTAGCGAACTAGAGCGCTATGTAGAAGTCATGCTTTTTCCTGCTGCGAATTCAAAATGAATGCAAAACCAAATAAATATAAACCGAGCAGAAACACTTTCTTCAGCCCTTTGAGGCCATAAATTGCAAAATTCTATTAGCGGGGACAATTTTCGATTATTGTACTAAACTAGAAAAATTTTATTTTTTACATTAATATTTAAATTATCGATGATCGTTATTTTTTATAACAAAGTAAAGTAATTTTGTAAGAGTAAATAAATATATGATTTTCTTAGTACTAATCTTTTCAAGTGAAGAATTATCATTATAATGAATAGCATATAGGTATACATACTACTATACATAGGCCTGTCTTAATCTGGAAGAATTTTTTAATTGTCATCGCATTGTTATTACATCATTAACAATCTAATGCATTCCATTGATGGAGATAGGCCTCCACCACTTAGCCATCTTTACCTTCACGCATTCAGTTTCTGCAACCAGCTTGCGATGATCATCACTCTATGCTGTTATTCTAATATATTTTAATTACAATTGATCATGATGGGAAAATTCGCAGCCAAAAGACAAACTGGTCTGAGAAAAAAGTCTTCGCTACTTAATATCAAGGAGTGGACCGGGATAGCGAATGCTCCAGAACTGCTACGCCGCGCGAAAGAAAAGAACATTACAAAAAAAAGTTTTATTAAAAGGTCAGGCAGTATCTTTCCCTAGCCGCCTGTCCGGTAGTTGTTGTATTGGTACACGGGTACTCGACCCCGGCCTCCCGAGCTACTACCGTATCACTCCTTATTTTCCGTCGCGATAGTATCATATCCCTATCATCTTGTCTAAATCCATCTTTCCTTTTCTCTCTACATTCCTTCATTATTCTTTTCTATACTTTTCCAATCCTCTCCGCCAATCCACGGCCTGCCGTGCCTTTGCATGCGTTCCGACCGTCTCAGGATCGGGCTCCCCCGGGTACTATAGTGCATACCACTGCATGCGAGGCTCTGCTGGGGCTGACCTCCATCCTCCCTTGCGGCTCCTGGGATTCACTAGGACGAATCTTAATACACCTAATTCGTTAAAAAAATGGCGGCGACGTGATTCGCCACCCGTCACGTTCTGATACTCACAAGGGCAAGGAACGACTAACGGAGAACCGTTTGGCTACGATGAATGTGAGACCAAGGATGGATGAAAAGATGAATGAGTGTGGAGGAAGTAAAGGAGGTGTGCCGGGATAGTAGCGGATGGAGTTCTCTGGCCTACCCCTTATTTTTGTTTTTTTTTTACGTGGGTAAATCCGTTACGAATACCCTGCCACCCTATGGGGGACGACGAGTTATGTCGGACTTCACGTGTGCGCGTCTACCGACTAAAACCCCACGACGGCCGCACTCGGACGCCACCAAGGAAGAGTCCCGATCTCTTAAAAAACTGCTTCTGCCGGGGCTCCTCCGGCGCCTGGCTCACTAAGCTCGTCTCGAAGGTTGACTGAGTTTGCTACCCCCGCTGCCCTCCCCCTACGGGAAATATGACGTAAAAATATCTATGCACTTATATTAGAATTTGTTGAATTGGCATAACATAAAAGCGCAATATCTTAAATACAGTCTATTTTATGGAATAAATAGCCAAACGAGCGTGTCACTTCATGGTTAGCAACCTTCATGGTTAATAAAGTGTACTATTATTTGTACTTTGCAATAGTAAGTATACAACAGATGCGTTGCCTTCCTTAGGGTTTTCTTCGTATCCATCGCGAATGTATTCTCCAATATATGGACAGTCAAAAGTTTTACTTAGCTCAGATCCGCGTCAAGCAAAACAATAACAGAAAATTAATAATGTGTGTTTTTCCGTTGGGTTTAGTGGATTTATTTGGAACTTAAACCAAAAACTTACCGAAAATCGGCCATCAACTCTCCACCCACCAACCACTATACACAACAACAAACACACACTATCTATATGTATATATAGTTGTGTATAGTGGTTGGTGGGTGGAGAGTTGATGACCGGTAAGTTTTTGGTTTAAGTTCCAAATAAATCCACTAAACCCAACGGAAAAACACACATTATTAATTTTCTGTTATTGTTTTGCTTGTCGCGGATCTTAGCTAAGTAAAACTTTTGACTGTCCATATAGTGATGGATTTCCGCAAAGTAACGCCTGACTCCATTAATAATATTCTCCAATACATGTCGAAGACCTTCCTTAAGTATGTACGGGCTTCGATATCTATATTTCGATTATCGATATATCTATTTATCGATTCGATATAATGAGAAGATAGGAAGGAAAATAGAAGTGGACTTCGGAATCACTTATTAATTTTATAAAACGCTCCTATACAGGCCTTATTCAGCGGCCTTTAATGAATGTAATTATACAAAGGTCTATTATAACGGCCTTTAATGTATTAAGGCCTCTAATGCGAAATGCATTGAACGCCGATATTCATTAAAGGCGTGATACTTCCCCGATCGAGCTGACCAAAATTTATTCCGAAATATCTATAGTGCACAACTTTGTGGTGTGCGAGATTATCGAGTGTTATCCGTAATGCATACACGTCGCACCGACCGAAAGCACCTCGCTTATGTTTGGGTAATTGAATTTTGGAAATAGAACACTAAATTCCCGATAACTATTAAAAGTTTTATAATATTGTATTATTTCGAGATGAAAATTTTAGATATTGTTTTCCTTATTGTTTTTTCTTGTCTATATAGTGCTTTGCGATCAAATGCTTGACGATCAATTACTCGGCGGCGAGGCTACTGCATACTAAGTCAATGGTCGCGGGTTCGATTCTCGCATCGGGATAAATATATGTATGGCCTATATACACCCCTTTCGATTCTGATTACCCCGTCGATCCACATTGGCCAAACATGCTGATATATTGTCTATTCTTCCAGAAATGGGGAGGCCCATATCAAACAATAGGGTCGTAAAAATAATTGTGCTGTATATAGCTACTGAATATAATCCCTTATCAGGTGATATGGATCTTTCTATATTGGGCATCAATTAATGACCGCCAAATTAAACTTGACTAGGTTATGTTTCCAAATTTTGGCTACTTTGTCACCGAAAGGGGTCAAAATAGTAATAAAGCCAAAATGCATAGATGGGCCGATTAAATTGTGGAAGTACAGGATCTTCACAGGATGTTGGCATTAAGTGGTATTTTCTGTGTTATTAAGTTTCGTACGGTGAACGCATGGTTGTGAAGATTCAACTTCTTGCCTTCCTTCTCCACGACGAAGATGATAATTTATTAGATGATCCGTTTGCTTATTGGCCTCACCTTTATCATAAAAAAGTGCCATAAGTCAGTCGTCAGAGACTCACTTGTCATTAAGATACATACACTAAGAGCAGGTGGGGTTTACAGTGGCAAAATGTAATTACCCTTCAAATTTTGTATTAGTGAAAAAATATGCAGACTTTATTCGAATACCATTAAACCAAATTAGTTACCAAATATTAC
Organism: Baronia brevicornis; assembly: GCA_031353405.1. Taxonomy (NCBI): domain Eukaryota; kingdom Metazoa; phylum Arthropoda; class Insecta; order Lepidoptera; family Papilionidae; genus Baronia; species Baronia brevicornis. Next base: position 12,667 of record JASFAT010000014.1, read on the forward strand.
CAAAAGCAGACAATGTATTCATAAACTTCGTATTTCTTCGTACAAATGACTTTCGTATTTTTTCTCTTCTTTGATAGCAATTAGTTATAACTATTATGCCATTGGCGAATAAAATACAATAATATCAAATCTTTTGAAATGTAACTTGTCACGTTACGTCTTGTTAAAATAGTGGCTATTCTACCAAAATTTTCTATAGGCTTTTTTAATCAACTTAAAAAGTCACGATACACGCATTTATTTCATATCACTTCACTAATACGCTTTAATCGAACTATATTGTAAAATACATAACTACAATGAAACAATATAACTGATAATAATATAAGATTATAAAAATGAAATAAAAACACAACATCACTAATATGCTAATTAGCGGGCAAAGTCACTTTCGTATTTAATCTACATCATTTGAAAAAAGAACACGATGAATGCAACCCTCGCGGAGGAAACGATTACATATTTGAAATTGTACCGAATGAGATTGTAAATTTTCCTAACAATTTTCTGGTTGTTCAGGTTGGGTGTGAAAACTTTCGGCTACGTTTCGACAGAAACAATTAACTGTTACCGTAGCTAGTTTAACTTAAAATTTTCTAGTTCACAGCAACATGTAATCATTTTCATACTTTCCAATTATCGTACGAAGCAATTTTATCAGTCGGATTTCTCAATATTTCATTCTAAAAATTAGTATTTGTTTCTAAAAATTGCAAATTAGATTTGATGCCGAAGAATACATATTTCAGTTTAGTTCAAATTTCAAGAATTACAACACGACTAATAATATATATATATATATATATATATATATATATATATATATATATATATATATATATATATATATATATATATATATATATATATATATATATATATATATATATACATATATATATATATATCTTTTTTTTTGATTATTGTTACTATCTTTAACCTTGAAAGATATTATATATGACATAAAGTTGTCATTACCAAAACTCTTCAATAATTTAGTATTTCAATCAAACTTCCTTCTTATACCAATATTTAAAGGTAATGTTAGGAAACAATAATCCGCGGCTTTAAAAATATTAACTTCCTGTATGCCTGTTTTTTATAGCATAGGAAGGTAAACGAGCAAACGTGTTGCCTGATGGAAAGCCGCTTATAAATTAGCTACAAGTAGCGTTGTCGGTATTGAGATACATATGTTTGGCTTTTTTTTAATCCAATATCGTATTGGTTCGAAATCACGTTTAAATAAAGATTTATTAATTTATTTTATGTAATTATTTTATTTTTATGTAAACTATGATTTAAAATAAATTGTTGTATGCTATCAATTTTATTAAAATAGGACTATATTATTAAATTGGACAAGCGTGGTGGGTTAACGTCCGTTCCTCCAGAAATGGGGAGGCCCGTGCTCAGCAGTGGGACACATATAGACTGTGAAAAAAAATACTATATACTATCCACAGCTAGATCTTTTATATAAATTCAAGGATGTGAATGTATTGAATCGCTAATATCAAGTCTACTAGCTACTCCTTTGAGTAGCTAGATGACATCCTTCAAAGGAAGCACGTATATAGAAATTATCTGTCATTTGTTAACACTGAAGATTTCACATATTATGGCTTTAGATATTGAAACTGCATTCACGTCAGTTCATGATATAATAAGCCGCTTTGACTAGATACCATAATGAAATATATGCGTCGAATAAGATTACAAGGTAATACCAAAATGGAAGATAACGCTGTCATAAACAAGGTTATATAAGCAGCAGTGACGCGGATTTAATAAAAGAGAAGAATTTTTTTTTTTTAATTTAGTATCGAAGTCTTAATCTTATCAAGTAAGAAATCAATCGTCATCGTCAGCAGTAAACTATTGGGTAAAGCCTCCCACAAGGCACGCCACTTAGCCCCAATTTTTAGTTACACGGATATAGTTTCCACCAACCACCCTGAATAGATCGCCGCGCCATTATAGTGAGAGGTCGCCCCCACTCTTGACGAACGAGACACGTTCTCCACTCAAACATTCGTCTACTCCAGATATTCTCAAACTTATTTCATTCACCGCCCACTTTAGGAATCCAGTATTTTCTACCGTTTCAAAACATTTTAAATTAATAAGTTAAACTAAATTATAGCGTACCATATCAGTCATCTTTTTTTTAAGCAGCCCATATATGCCCCACTGCTGAGCACGGGCCTCTCCATTTCTGAAGGAACGAACGTTAACCCACCACGCTTGTCCAATACGGATTGGCGGGGATACCAGACTCGGAATAAATATCTGTAATCCATACATATATTTATTCCGATACGGAGATCGAACCCGCGACCAGTGACTCCGCGGGCGGAGGGCTGCTGAACTAATCAGGGCCACTGAACTAATTGGTCGTCGTTTTTATTTTTTAAATATCAGTCATCCTATTTCATATTTATATTGGGTGATTTTAAATGGATTTAAGTTTCAGTTTATATTTTAAAAAACAAACAGGCATAACTCCCTTGAATTACTTTAACACCCCTTTAATTTCTATGGACCCTTTACCGCCCTGTAAACCTTCAGCGCCCACAAGGGGGCGTTATCGCCTACTTTGAGAAGGACTGAGTTTACTACAATAATTGTCGGTTTTAGAACAAAAGTAACTAGCCCATTGTTACTTCATTTTGTTAACTGAACTACGTCAGTTAATATTTATTTATAATAAAATACGCTTTACACTCTAAGTAGCTTCCAGTAAAATTCCCTTTAACGTGAACTCCATTACAACACACAAACAGCTTAAACAAACATAAACAAACTCGGAATTAATACTACTAGCGAGCTACAAATATGTATCTCTATGCCAGTGAGCTTTGACTTTGAATGCAAATATTTCACCGCTGCATGTTTGGATCTTCTAACTTTTTAAATTAATATAACCAATAATAATAAGAAGTAAATGAATTATACTTTTATTTCTCCTCACCATTAAACCATATAATATTATAAATAACAATATAATATTGTAACTTACAACATATTAAAAGATATTAAATATTTTATATTTTAATTATCCTTCCTTTATATTTAAATAAAAAAGTGCCTTAAACTCTCTTCCTACGATATCACTTGTGCTTCCATTTGTCCGATTAGATTATTTTATTATTATTAGAGATTTAGCATAAGAAACTGCATTATTATGTTATATATACTACATCGTAAGTAACATTTCAAAGCTTGTACGGAAAGAATTACGGTTAGGAGTCAAGGGTGATGAATGATGATGAACCAAGCCGCTATCTGAGAAGAAGGATAGATAGGTCAAGTTGAAATTACCCTGTAATGTAGTTTTTATTGCAGATAACTTTCAAGGATTGGAAAAACCAAAAAATAAATAATTTATACCACTTTTGCAAATACTTCACTATTGATATTATATTTGATTGCCCTAGCTTGACATAGCTCTCTTTCATCTTCCTCAATTGATTTCTAGATCTAGTAATTCTTAACTATAACGTTCCACCTTCAGTTTCTACTTCTTATTTTTTTAATTGTCTTCAACTGTTTCGTTTTCTACTTTTCGGATACCTGATAATATATCATGGTCATAGAAATAGCTCGTACTAACTATTACATGTTCTAAAATAACTTTTGATGAATAATCCACTTTTGTAAGGATATCTAGAATCAACGAATTCTCCCAATTAGTGTAATGAATTAAAATCTACCAGAGATGTGGCTTAACTTCGCGAGGTAGTGCAAAATCTCTCAATGCTATCCAACAAACGAAAAACGCGGTTGCCATTGGTGATCTCGTAGTTGCATCAAAGGAAGTTGGTATAAGTTCGAGAAAATTTAATTAGTTGTTTAAAACTTATTTTCATATTTGTCAATTTATGTTATACATTAATATGACATATACATACATACGTGTTATATGTTTATACATTATTTACAGAAATATCATTAATTTCCTTTATTAATTAAATATATTTTAACATTTAATTAATAACACACATTATATGATTGTAAGCATCCAACTGTAACGTTTTCAATGTATCATGTTTCTCTTAAAATATCTTCACGTTTTTGTAATCTGTTGTGATTACAAGAAAAAATTTGTAAATGTATAATATATTATTACGTCGTATATAAAACTTGTGTATTTCCACCTAAAATCATATTTGTAAACTGTTATACTGTATATATATATATATATATATATATATATATATATATATATATATATATATATATATATATATATATATATATATATATGTTGATCCGGGTAGCTTAAAATGTTGGGCAGTATGCAAGAATGCAAAATGACAAGAATGTGAAACCGTAAAAATAAATAATTATCTAATGAATGGATCAGTGTCTCCACCTGTTTCTTGTTAGTGTTGATGTAAGAATCTTGACGCTGGTTCGACATTATATTATTTACTTTGTATTAGCGTCATAAGACAATTACCGAAAACTATTTTATTTAAAGTAAACTTTTTAGGAGTGATAGATTTTAATAAACACAATACGGTGCGAGTCGATTTTAAACTAACATCCCGATAGTCTAGACTGGAGACTTAAAATAAAAATTAATCAAAGACTAAAAAGCAGATAGTATTCATAATAAAAATATAATTAATAATTTTATTGTATACTTTTTAAAGAATAAAAATAAGACACAAATGTGAATTGTTCATGCATTAAATAATGTATGAATAATTCATATGCATGCATGCAAGTTATTCATTATTGCACACCGTCTTAAAGAAGTTTTTACATGTATATCTTCACGCCTATCTCCCGTAGGGGTTGGCAGAGACCACAGATCTGCATCCGCTAAGAACTGGCATACCCTCCCTGCTTCCTCTACACTCATCCATCTATTCATCCATCCTTCCTCTCACATTCATCGTAGCCAAACGGCTCTCCGTTAGTCGCTTCTCGCCCTCGTGCGAATCAAGACGTGACGGGTGGCGAACCACATCGCCATCATATTTTAACAAATTAGGTATATTAAAATTCGTCATAGTGAATCCCACGAGCCGCAAGAGAGGATGAAGGTCAGCCCGAGCGGGGTATAGTACCCGGGGGAGACCGATCCGGGGACAGTCGGCACGCTAGCGACTAAGCTCGCCCCTAGCCACGCATCCGTTGGCACGGCAAACCGTGGATTGGCGAAGAGGAAGGAAAATGGATAGAGAAGAAAGGAAAGGATTAAAGAAATTTTTAGCACTATTTTTGAATTACTTTTGACCACCATTCATTTTGTTAGTTAAATATAATATATATTAACGATATTTATTGATTCAAATTATTTAAAGACAAAGCAGTACAATTTGGAGTAAAACAAATACACAGTAAACCTGACTATATTGCTATCTTTGTCCTCGTGTAATGACGTCATCTAGTGCGTGTATTGTGCTTGACGGCTCCAGCAGCATTCAATATTGATAGAGTTCTATTGACACGGGCGTTGCAGGTGAAGCTGTGGCAGAGTATTGTTAGGAGCAACGACGTGACATGGAAATTGCCGGTCCATAATTAAATCGATTTAATATATTTCCTGCCTGAGCTCTGTTCGCACGACAGCCGATAAGTATTATGAAAACATCCCTCAATAGCAACTGTCGTTTTCTTATCGCAATTTAAACGACGGGCGGCGGTTATCGCCGAACGGAATAATTTTATGGTACGAGACGCGTAGCTGCTACGCCCGGGTGGAACGACGCTTCGCCTACATTGTCTTCTCCATATAATAAATCTAAGTATATAAGATATATAAAAACGAATATCTGTCTTTAACCATGAAGTTTGAGAAGTTATTAAATAAACTCCCACAAGATTTCTAGAATTTATAGCTCAATAATAATCGAATAAAAAAAAGAAATTCATGCAAACAATTAGACTGCAGTTCGCGGATGAAATAAGTGATGTCTAGGATCGCATGAACGCGCTAAGTATGAGCTAGATATGTTATGAGAATGATAAAAAGTTCTAATAATTTTGAATATACTATAAGTGCATATTAAAGTAACACAAATTAATCATATTAAGGAAATAAAAATGTTTTATTTAACGACGACAAATTGGCTCAGTGGTGCAGGCCCCCATTCACGGAATCAATGGTCGCGGGTTCGATTCCCGCATCGGAATAAATATATGTATAACTTACAGATATTTATTCCGAGTTTGGTAAACCCGTCAAACCGTATTGGACAAGCGTGGTGGGTTAACGTCAGTTCCTCCAAAAATGGGGAGGCCGTACTCAGCAGTGGGACATATATAGGCTGTCGAAAAAATGTTTTATTATTTTTATACTATTAATAACTCGGTAGTAATCGTGTCTGCCACAGGGTGAACCACAGAGCGGTTGGCAGCAATTGGATTTCGAAGTCAAAGATTAGCGGCATCGTACACGGACTGTACAAGGTACAAAGATTAAGAGGAGACATACTTCGAAACTATTGAACTTTATGATGATCGACCGATTGATATATATATATATATATATATATATATATATATATATATATATATATATATATATATATATATATATATATATTATTTTATAACTATAGCTCATAAATATTATTTATCATGATGGATCCAAACTGCAACCAACCGCTACTGATCCAATTGATCGCAAAATGTAAACTTACTGTGTCATTGACAGCGTTTTCGCTTTTTGCATCCATATATAAATATATTAGTAGAAGTTTGGTTTTCATCCGCATTTTGATGGTAAAATTAGACCAACCACTGGTTTATCTATCAGGGAAACATTAACAAGTCAAATATAACTGACCACCGCTTCTGACATATTTGAAATTGGAAAACGCATTAATTTCCACACATGACCACGCTCCCTGTACGTATTTTAACATATCGGTGTACAAACCCACAATGCTTAATTCACACTGTATTTACTTATTCAGACGTCATACATACGTATTTAGTGAAGTCAATATTTTATCTAATTTTATTTTAATGGTGGTAGAGCCACGCTGCAGACGAATACTTTGTCAAGAATAGCATAATATTTGTCTGTGGCATGAATGGGTTGGCTCGCCCGGGGAGGTACCACACTCCCGCAGAAAATCGGCGTCTGAGTGGTAGCATAGCTGCCGCGCTTCGTACGGTGAGCGGCTGAGTTCCGGAGGCGCAACACCCTTTTTTAAGGCCAACGGCTTTTTAGCCTAGTCGGGGGAGAGTGTGATTGTAGAGAAGATTTATGTGATCGGACTAGTGCTTTGTTTTGATAAATGGTTGGTATATATATTGACTTAAACTTTTTCCTTTACAAGTGCACATACATAGTTGATAAAAAAATTGACAGTCACACACGAAAAGGTCGAAACTCGAGTGCTTGTAAGTGTAAAATGAGATTTCATGCAATATTAATATAAAATGCAAACAAGTCTTCGGAACGAATAACTAATGAATCAATTTACAATTTGTTAAGTCAAATATGTTTGTTAAAGTATTATCTCATCTTTATTTTCTTAGCATGAACCTACTTTAACAAATACAAAACTAGCAAAAAAAACTTCATCGCCGCCATCTGGATGAATGGCGATCCAATACGGTGCGTTTTTCCCGAAAGATCTTTCCACGCACCTTCACTCTGTGAAACTATCTACCTTCAGCGCTATTTTTAAACCGGTATGACACAAATACAAGGCTACACATACCTCAAAGGCTGGGAACACTTTTATAATGCATATACAAATGTCTATAGTCAGCGTTGATCATTTGCCATCCTAACCCATAAAATTCTATTTATATGTAGATTCATGAATTGTTTAATATTAAAAAAATATTCTCAAACGAAAGATATCCTATTAAATGAACATAATAGAAGCTATACCACAATGCCCTACATTGTAGATGTCATTGCAATATACAAATAACAAGAACAAACATCCAGATTTAGAATAAATCCATGTAGATAGTACAAATATTTATCTCGATTTAGGAATCGAACCTACGACACAAAAAACGAACATTTCGCCACTCGGGTCGTTATGAAATAAAACGTCGTTCATTAAAACGTATGGTAAATGAGCATAAACTTTTTCTACATTTTCATATTTTTATGTGTATATCAAGTACGGCTTGCCACCCCATAAATGACGTCTTGTAAAGAATTTTAGAACAAAAGTCGTTCAGTAAACAAGTAGCGCTGTTTCTTAGATGATATATCAAAGAGAAGTGAATACAGCGATAACTTGTTTTTTTTTATATATTATATATGTATATACAATCCAGTCCTATTTCCGTGAAAGAAATTTATGACTTTTATGATAGCCATGGAGTGAAATCCCTTTTAATATACATATGTGATAACCTAAAAAAATAGTATGAAATATATATATTAAAAAATAAAGGCCCATCTGGTTAAGACCCTGACTTGGACCGCTATAGGAGACAGTGGAGTTGGTGGTCAAGTAATCGCTTCAAAAGATGACCTGGTAACTAAACTTGGGCAAGGACAGTTGTTTTGACATCACAGACAGAAATTTAATTAATATGCATATCCATAACGTCTTTTAACCTCACCAACTCGCGTTGCAATAAAAAAACTACCATGTGAAGAAATCGACCACCAAAGCAACAATAGCTCAGTTGGTAAGGAAAGGACTTGCGATCTAAACTATCGATGTAAATCATATCCTAGGAAAGCATTATATTAGCTTAGTAGGAATGGTTTAAAAGAATACTTGTAATACCATAATATTGCTTCATGAAGGCCAGTGATAAACTCTGACAAGCAGAAGCACTTCCAAGCCAACAACCCTGGTACTGGTGCTGTTACTCATATGAACAAGTTGCCCACGTTGCCCGTAGACCAAGAGATCTTTGGAAGGAACTACATCCAACAGTGAGCTATGCAAGGCAGTTGATTATGAGGAAGTATAAAAATAGCTACGTGTATGTTACAGATTCGTAGGGAAAATACAAGTGTACTTTTTAGTAAAATCATACCTTCATTTATTACTTTTTTAATTATATGCATATCTTTGCATAAGGGCTTGCGCTATGCAAGCAATAAATAATATAATATTACTTAGCCACGTTCTCGCAAGAGAAGCTGAAGTCACAGTGTAAGTTTTTGTTTGTCGTTCCGTTTTACGCATATATCAGGACTGAATTATTAAATGCGCGTCCTGAAGTTATTTCTGTTTAAGTTTAACTTAGATGAACAAGGATTGCTTTTTTTATGAAATAGGGAGGCAAACGAGCAAGCGTATCACCTGATTGATAGCAATTAACGCTGCCCATAGATAACTGCAACACCAGAGGCATCACAGATGCGTTGAAAAATAATCAAATGAATAAAAAATATTTCATGTTTTAAAAAGGTCATCGACATAACCGTCACTTAGATGAACAAGGATTGTTTTTTTATGGAATAGGGAGGCAAACGAGCAAGTGTATCACCTGATTGATAGCAATTAATGCCGCCCATAGATAACTACAACACCAGAGGCATCACAGATGTGTTGAAAAATAATCAAATGAATAAAAAATATTTCATGTTTTAAAAAAGTTCATCGTCATAATTGTCACCAATACAGCTGTAACAGCCCACTGCTGGACATTGGCCGACGACACAAATTAGAGGTACCGCTATTTCTGCGCTAGACGAGTCGATACATACATAAATAACTGAGGTTAGTCAAGATATGAGAATAAAAGGACATTATCTCTTTTGGAGTTATCGTTACTTTTGCGCAATACTCAGCGCCAATCCATCCGCTCATGATCGCGAAATTTGAAATAATTACAAGCATTAATAGACGCTTAACACATTATTATTTAGGGTCTACATTGTGTCCATACACAATGTAGACCCTACATTGTGTATATCACAGAATCTATGGAGACAGAATCTCCATAGATTCTGTGAATCTCAGTTTTATTCAAGTTTCGTCCCATATAGACGCGCTTTACTAGTTTCAAACGCGAGACTTATGTAAAAATTAATCTTAAAACGTTTACCGCGTTAAAACACCAGCCGACGCTTGAAATTCAAGTGTTGTGTGCTTCGTAAACTTTTCCTAATTGATGTGTTATTTCCTGGTGCGAAATGTGGTCTTGTGCCGGAAAGATTGTTTACTTCCCTCCGATATAAAAATGTATGAATAGGGATTTTATTAGTTTATTTGGTGCATTACGCCCTAATCAGATTTCAAAATTCCTATTAATAAACGGTCACTTTTATAAAATTGTTTTATATATAAATACAATATTTATATTTGCAATATTTGCGGGTTCGTTTCCCGCATCGGAATATATATATGTATATATATATATATATATATATATATATATATATATATATATATATATATATATATATATATATATATATATATATATATATGGATTTATAAATATTTCTTCCTAGTCTGGTGACCCCCCCAATCATTTCCATTCCTGACCATTCCTTTCTTCTCTATCCTTTCCCTTCCTCTCCGCCAATCCACGGTCTGCCGTGCCAATGGATGCATGGCTAGGGGCGAGCCGAGTCGCAAGCGTACCGACCGTCGCAGGATCGGGCTCCCTCGGATACTATGGTGCCTTACATCAGCATGCATGGCTCTGCTGGGGCTGACCTCCATCCTCCCTTGCGGCTGGTGGGATTCACTAAGACGAATTTAATATACCTATTACATATACCTATACAATTTGTTGAAAAATGACGGCGACGTGGTTCGCCACCCGTCACGTCCTGATTCTCACGAGGGCGAAAAGCGACTAATAGAGAGCCGTCTCGCTGCGATGAATGGTAGCGGATGGAGCTCTGTGGTCTCTGCCAACCCCTGCGGGGGATAGGCGTGAGTATATAAAAAAAAATGTTGTAGATTCAAGATATTGACGCAAAAAAGTGAAAACATAATAAACCTTAAAATGAAAACTTACAACCAGAGGCAAATAGACTGAAGTTTTAACAGTCAGATTCAACGCTGTATAGAATGTTCTATTGATCGTAGAGCTGTAAGACTCAGACCATTCAACGCAGTATTTTTTTTTCAGACCCCTCTATATTTAAAAAATTTTTGACATCACTGTTATTTACAGCGTTTTCGCTTTTCTGCGTCAATATGTACATACATTAAATAAAAAAGACATAAGTTGTCCACTTTAATCAACTGTTTCAAGTCCCTGCTGAAGCACAGAAGAAGCCCGTTATACATTTTGCCATTTACCCCCGGTACGACTCTGTTGGTGGCTCGGTCGCGAAATGTTCGCTTTTCGAGTAAAAGATCAAGGTTCATGGCAGCTGTAATTGGATTGATACAAGCGTATCTAAAATACGAAGGTGTTTTAGATACGCAGTGTTGTACGTTGAATGTGTATAGCTCAGTCATAAGTCACACGTTTAAAAAAAACACATATTATTAGGATAACTTTTAATTAATTTATTACACAGTTATTCACCACTGATTCAAAAGTTGTTCTCATTGTAATACAATGGTCACTACCGATTCCAAGTTTAATATATAACATCAACAGCCTGCGGCAGCCCACTGCTTGACATAGACTTCCCCCAAAAAGCACCACCTAGCCCGATCTTCGGCTTCAAGCATTCAGTTTCTACCAGCCGCCCTGCGCAGGTAGTCGCACCATTTAGCCGGGGGGCTTCCCATAATACGTTTGCCGAGACGCGGTCTCCACTCCACCACTCGCCTGCATCAACAATTGTCGGATCTCCGACAAACGTGACCAGCCAGCCCATGCCACTTTAGTTTGCTAATCCGAAAGGCTAGTAACTTTAGTTCTCTGGCGGATTTGTTCATTTCGAATCATATCTACCAGAGTAACTCCGAGCATAGCCCTCTCCATAGCTCTCTGAACGACTCTGAGCTTGTGAAGCAGACGGACTGTCAGCGCCACGTTTCGGCGCCGTCAGCTTAATCTAAGTAGGTATTTATTCCGAATCTGGGTATTTGTCCTAGTCATTTTTTGGTCACAGTTTGGTGGTTTAGTCATTGTATTTTAAAGGATAATAGACAAAATATAATATTTTGTTAACACCAACTTTTATAAGTTTTATAGCTAATCTGAAAATCACTACGTTTTATCTTTACGTTTAATAGTATATCTATCACATACAAATATATAACAATCAAAGTTTTGTAGATTCATAAAATTATACGTATTGTATTATTTTCGAAGAAAAATTCTCTTCAAGCTTCGTTTATGCCAGCCCTCGGTTCTTACCAATTCGTTTTCTCACCCATTTCACATCATAGGAATTTTGGAGATATTTCCCCTTTAAATAGTATTTTTATTTGCTTACTAATAAAAAATAATTTTCATACATGCAACGACAGATAATTTTCAGATTTCACTTAACGTGACACGTCCTTGCATGTTTAAAGATTAATTTCAACCGATAGTGAAACATTTTTCATTTATATAAATTTTGTAAATATAATAAGTTCTATGTATGTACAAGAAAATACACAAAAAGTACTATAATTTGTGTTTATTATTCTAAAAAGAAAATTTTCACTAATTGGTAATTAAGTTATGAACAAAAACAAAACTGATAACCAATTAGCGGAAAATCTTTTCTCACAATTCGTATGTTATAATTCTCGAGCTACAATTCCCCGTAGCAGTGGGCGTTCCGTAGATCCCATATCGGCCAGAGTCCAGAGCGAGTGCACTTCGCAGTGCTACGTAAGCTCGCTACACCGGTGTTCGCGTCGGTGACACTTGAATTGCTAACGTAAACGTAACTTGGTTTTAATATGTTACGTCGTAAAAAAGTACGAATCCCCGTTTATAATCGTAACAAGGTAAGTGCATTTATATTTATTATTATTAAAAATTATATTTCAAATTATAAAATACTTTATCTTGCAAAAATTAAAAAAAAAAAAAGAAAATTTTTCTTAAAAGTTTGTTTAAAGATTTTTTCCTAAATTATGATAAGATAAATAATAAAGTTAAAAAAACTAACTTTATCTAAACTCAACTTAACTCAGGCTAATGCTATGCTATATTAAGTATTTTTTAAAAAACAATGCGGAAAATATATTTAAAGAGTTTATTATGAAGTTAATTTATTCACTTTGCACTGCGTTCATATATTTTATATAACTTTGCGATTGGTATTTGAATATTTTATATAATTTGTTTGCAATGCGAAAGTATATATTATAGTAAAAATATAGAATTTTGCGCTTTTCTGATTTTATCTCAAGTTGTTAAATCTATAGTTACTGTTGCGCGTAATTTTAATAGAGAACGTTGCACGTTCTATTATATTAGGGCGTATCGTCTTAATAATTTAAAATAAAGTGTTTTGATTATAGATTATATCAATTTTTATCATAAGCGGATATTTCGAGTATTACTGTAATAGATTATACAATACACCGCTGAATAGATAATTTTTTGAAAACTGCATCTTTTACTGCGAGCGAACTTTTCCCTTGTGTAAACTTTGCTTTTACTTTGAATTTAGTGTTCATTAGTTTACTTCACTAGTTTAGTTTAGTAGCATAAAATAAAATAAATTAAACATACACTCAGACACACGCACACGCTGAAAAAATACACCTACACACACTAACCTTCAACATAACATATATTCGCTAATTGTTAAATGCATTATGGCTTTAAATTAATCCATAAAAGTTTTTCCCTCGACATTATGCATCTCTCCCACTTCTCGCAAGCTGTTACTGCTAACTACCTTGTGTAGGTAAGCGAAAAAGAAAAGGGGAAAGAAAGTGGGCGTCCGAAATTGTAGGTTCTTCTCTCAGAGAGAGAGAGAGAGAGAAAATAAGAGAAGATAAAAGGCATAGAAAACATAATGGCTAGATCTGTAAAGGGGTGTAAAACTAGACGAAGTGGTGTAGAACGAGATCGTGGCGTCAGAAAGGGAAGAGAGGGGTTGAGAGATAGATTACGATGGGTGGGGTAAGAGGGGACAGGGAGGAGAGGTTAAAAAGGGCACGGGGGTACGGGGACAGGGGGAACGGTTAAAGAGGGCACGGGGGTACGGGGACAGAGGCAGATGAAAGCAGAGGTAGAGTGAAAGGGGGACAGGGGCAGTAGTCAGGGGTATGGGGAAAGAGTTAAAATGTTGATGGTATCTGAAGGCGGCAGAAGGAGAGCGGCAGTTTTAAGGATGGGTAGTGTTAAAACGGGGTGAAAAAAAGGTTTTGTGTGAGATGGGAGGGTAAAATTGAAGTGAAAGGAGAAGAATGAGAGATTAGGGTAAGGAAGGTGGTTAGTAATGTTTTCCGCGATAAAATTAATCCAACTCTTTCCCCATAATATCCTTTACACCATTGAAAAGGGGAAAGCTATGAGCGTTTTTAGACGTTTAGGTTTCTTATTTCTGAATAATAAACAGTACCAAAGCGCAACTAAGACGTGTGTGCATCGAAGAATTAGTACTTTTCAAAATGAGCGAGATATGTTATAACATGACGATGACAAAGTTTTTTTTTATATAAGCTGCTAAAAAGATGATATAATAATTATATTATTACATACACAAACAACATTTTTTAATAGAATAATATATATTAATATAATAATTAAAAAATTCAAATTAAAAAATTAAATAATAATAAATAATAATAATTAAATTAAAAAAATAAATAATAATAATAATTAAGTAGATATTTCAGTTCGTAAGCCCTCTAAATTTAACAAGTATGTTAGAAAACAACATGCTGATGAACAAACAAGCGATCTTAGTGTGTCCTCATTGTACTTGCACCTGTTTGAAACTATCTCCAAATTCATACACACTTAAACCGGTGTATAAGTCCTATATATTCATACATACATATCGTCACACCTATCTCCCGTAGGGGTAAGTAGAGACCACATATCTCCATCCACAACGATCCCGGCACACCTTCATCCATCTTTCCTCTCACATTCATTGTAGCGAAACGGCTCTCCGTTAGTCGCTTCTCACCCTCGTGGGACGTGACGCGTGACGAACCACATCGCCGTCGTTTTTTAACAAATAAGGTTTATGAAATTTGTCATGGTGAATCCAACGAGGCGCAAGGGAGGACGGAGGTCCACTCCAGCAGAGACCCATATGCTGAGGCTGCACTACTTACGGTACTTAGGGAAGCCGGATCCCGGGACGGCAGGCACGCTTGCAACTAAACTCGCTCCTAGCCACGCATCCATTGGCACGGCAGACCGTGGATTGGCGGAGAGGAAGAGAAAGGATAGAGAAGAAAGGAAAGGGCAGGGGATGATAGGGATGTGATACTAACGCAACGGAAGACAAGGAGTGATACGGTAATAGCTCGGAACGCCGGGGTCGCGTACCCGTGTACCAATACCATAGCTACCGGACAGGTGGCTAGGCGAAGATACTCCCTGACCTGCCTATAAGTCCTAGACCTGCCTAGAACTGCAATCGAGTGTTTTGTCCTGTAACAATAATATAATTATAAATAGTATCGTAGAAAGTAGGGCCGTCCACACGCGGGCAGCCTGAAGCAGCTAGTATCGACTGCTTCCAGGTGCGACTGCATAGCAAACTACAGTATCCTATGTACACACACGTACATGAAACTACTCAATTAGTTGCGACTGCTTTGGTTGGTTGACAGCGCAGTGAAATTTCGTCGTGCAGTCAAGCAGTCGCCAGGCATACACTGACTGTTTGAGCTACCGACTGCTCTCGCGTCGTTGTAAATGACACAGATGTTAACTTTTTTATTGCATCATCGGGTCAGCAAAAAACTACTGCGTCGAATGGTCTAAGTCTTACAGCTCTACAACCAATAGAAAATTATGTACAGCGTTGAAACTGACTGTTTTTGAGTGATCAGATACAATATTTTACAGAAATCTTAAAGTTTTTGTGGATCTGGTGGCAAGTTTTACTACGTTTTCGCTTTTTTTGCGTTGATATATTAATTGATATTTATCAAAACATACTTAGAACTATTTCCACAATTTAATGCCCCGCGAGCTCTGAGCCCGAGAACCCAGTATTTAATAAAGCTACCTACC
>JASFAT010000162.1:0-27505 GCA_031353405.1 Baronia brevicornis
ATATATATATATATATATATATATATATATATATATATATATATATATATATATATGTGTATATATATATATATGTATATGTATATGTATGTATGTATATAAATGAAAATAATATAATAAGAATAGGCATAGGGTTCACACTAATAGCTTACGTACGATTCTACTATCGATTGAATTATGTACTAACCTTTTCTTGAAACACAAGTATTCTAGAGCTTATTAAAAGTCTCCCCCTCTCTCTCTATCTCTTTCTTACAGACGAACAAAATGGCAAATTTTGAATACAATAAAAAATCAATAAGTTATTTTTTTCACAGCCCGTACATTGTACATATGTCACACTGCTAAGCGTGATTCACCATTTCTGGAGGAATGAACGTTTGACCCACCGCGCTTGAGCGATGCGGATTGGCGGGGTAAGCAGACTCGGAATAAATATCTGTAGGCCATGCATATATTTATCGCAATGTTCGAACCCGCGAGCAATGACTCCGTAAGCAGTAGCCATGCTACCGAGCCAATTGATTTTGAATTGCCAATTGATTGAATAAAGTATCTTTAATATAAATGCATATTATTATTTTTTATAATATTATTAGTAATAGAACAATAGAATATTATTAAATTATAATTAGAAATAAAAATATTTTTTATAATTTAGATTTTCCACGGTCCACCAATCCACGGTCTGCCGTGCCAATGGATGCGTGGCTAGGGGCGAGCCTAGTCGTAAACGTGCCAATCGTCCCGGGGTCGGGCTCCCCCGGGGACTATGGTGCCTTACCTCAGCATGCAGGGCTCTGCTGGGGCTGACCTCCATCCTCCCTTGCGGCTCGTGGGATTCACTAAAGACGAATTTAATATACCTAATTTGTCGAAAATGACGGCGACGTGGTTCGCCACCCGTCACGTCCTGATTCTCACGAGGGCGAAAAGCGACCAATGACGAGCCGTTTCGCTGCGATGAATGGCAGCGGATGGAGCTCTGTGGTCTCTGGCGGACCGTGAACCGTGAATAGGCGTGAATATATAAAAAAAAAAATTTAGATTTTTAATCCCTTTTGTTTTATCAGGTTTTATATATTATTTATTTATTATACATTACTTTTTTTACATTATTATACGGCGTACACAAACTTAAATTAATTTTTTATGTATACGGAAAATACGTGATGAACAAAAAGTCGTCGGTAGGTAAAAAAATTATTAGAGTGGATATTTTTTCTATAAAGGTTATTGTAATTTGGAATGTCGAATTTATTTTTCAGCTGAAGTCGTGTTCTGGTGAGATTTATAGACAACATATTTATATATAACTTTTTTATATAAATTAAATACATGATATACGTATATACATATGTACTACTTGATGATTATTTTAAAAGAAGGTTAATAAAACAGAAAACATCGTCTTTTGGTGTATAAATAAAGACAAGATGTTAAAACACTTTGAATTATTGAAACCGTTTAAACCTAATACCATTTTTAAATTTACATATTATCTTCGTAATCTTATGCTTAATTTTTTTTATAGCACTGATAAGCAAACGAGTAATTGTGTCGCTTGATGAAAAGCAATGAACCTCGCCCGTTAAGATCCCTAGACTCAAGATGCTAAATTATAAATGAATCAGTTATCCAAAGTAAAAAATTAGTATAGCTAGTGTTTATCTACATCAAATAATTCATTTTCAGTAACTTGTAACATCAGATTCTGTTCTGAGCGCCAATATAAATTACAGTATTAAATAACACTGGCTTGACAATTTCTGCTGAAGATTCATGACGCTTATTAAAACATGATAGTACTTGGAAGTTGTTATATTGTTTATAATATAATGTTTTTATTTATTTATTTCATGTGAAAACAACAGTTTATTCCAACATACATAAGATATAAAACAGTTATATAACAATATAGCCAGTTATTTCTCTCTCAAAATAATGTACTAAAAATAGGATAAGAGTAGCACGTTAAAGCTTTTTTCAGTGTAAAAACAAAATAAAATCAATATTAAAGATGAAAGACTAAAAAATCAGTAACGACTTATCATCAAATGTTAGCTTTGGTATTTAAGAAAGTTGTTTATGTACGTATCTGTACGAGTATATGCATGTGATTGTGTGTTTTCGTGGACATTTGCAAGTGTGACGTAGATCGATAATTGTTAAAAATAATAAGATATATAGTTGATTTATAAAATTTGATTCAGATATATTATTGATTTATAAAATGTTATTAACATTTTTGAAAAACTCTCAATTCATTTGTATTTCACGTAGATTCATTTTATTTATTAATAAGTAGCAATTGATTAACTAGTTAGAGATTACGCTAACGATCTATGGATACGGATTCATTTATATGCATTTCCGTATTTCATCTATATATCATTTACAAAGTGATAGAGACACGCTACAGACGAATACTTTGTCAAGAATGGCATATTATTTGTCTGTAGCATGCATGGGCCGGCTCGCCAAGGAAAGTACCATACTTCCGTAGAAAACCGGCGTATGAGTGGTAGCTTATTTACCGCGCTTCGTCCGGTGAGCGGTTGAGTTCCGGAGGCCCAACCTCCCCCTCAACTCCCTCCCTTTCCCATAATGACCTTTCCTTAAAGGCCAGCAATGCTTCCTAACTGCCTATGGCACTGCGGATGTTTATGGCTTTGATTGCTTTCCATCAAGTGACTCGCCTGCTCGTTTCCCATAAAAAAAATGTACGCATAACTCGCTTTTGGAAACCATGGTTACCTACAGTCCAAATAGTTCTAATTTTCCTGATACTTTGACGATTTTAATAGTTTATTGGTTGCTTTTTGAATGAATCAAAGTTTTTTTATCCGTTAAACGAAACGCAAGTAAATACGTAACAACCTTATATAAACCTCACTGACAATACAAATAGAATCTATACCATTTTTTTAAAGAACGAATGAAAGTTACAACTCAAAGCTTTGACAACCTTTGACGCTTCTAGCGTTGTCGATGTCTATGACCGGCGGTGACCACTTACCACCAGGTGACCTACAAGCTCGTTTACCTTCACTGCTATAAAAAAACTTTACAGCACTTAGAGTACGAAAATGTAAGAAGTCACACTCACCTATAACGTGTAGTACAAATTTGTAGTTGATAGTGGGCGAGACCTTGAAATCAACCCTGCAGCGATATAGGGCGCGGTCCGAGGGAACGACGTCACGTATCCGCAGCGCCGAATGCGGCGTGGCGTGCCACCTGGCGCGGCCGGCGAGCGAATCGTCTGCCCAGTGAGCTGAAGGGCCTTTCACGCGACCGTCATAACTGTAAAAAAGTAAACCATTAAAAAGTAAATCTAGCCTAAATTGTTCTATTAATGTATAATCAGGAAATAATTTCTCTACTCAATGAGTTTTTCTCTGAGCCATCGTTCAAAACGGTTTCTCTGTTCAATGAGGTTTTGTCTGATAGATCGCCCATTTCCATATGTATGTGTTACTGCAGAAGGTAATGAAATCCAGTCCAGTCATTATATATATTTGGGAATGCATATGAACCGAGAAGGCTAAATTTTAGATATCACATGGGGGAAGGGATCTAAAAAAGCTTAACTTCAAATTGTCGACCGAGATTTCTGTGCATTTTCCGCCAATTTGAAAAAAGGGTTTAATTCAGTTTTTCACAATAACTCAATACTTTTTTGTTGCTTGTTTTACGATCTATGGAGAAACTGAATTTAACCCTATTTTGAAGATTGCAGAAAATGCACATAAGAAACCTTGATCGAAAATTTGAAGTTTTCTAGGCTCCCCCAACGTAATATTCAAAGTTTAGCCTTTTTGTTTCACACGCATTTCTAACCCGTTTTTTCCAACTTATTGACTTGACTATATTTACTTACTTACTTTAGGTATAAAGAGATCTTTTTTGGAGTAATTACAATTAACGATACGCTTTAAGATTATCCGTTAGATGCCATGAAAAGTGAGAAGTGAGTTCTGATAATAAGTCAATGATATAAGGGTAAGAAATGCAAAATGTATATATATATATATATATATATATATATATATATATATATATATATATATATATATATATATATATATATATATATATATATATATATATATATATATATATATATATATATATATATATATATATATATATATATATATATATATATATATATATATATATATATATATATATATATATATATACAAGAATTAATTCAGTTTTCAATAAAAGAATAATTATATCTACTAAAACTTTCCAAGTATAAAATACGTAAGCCAATTTCAATGCGAACATAGTCGCGGGAATTGCTAGTATAAAACAAAACAGTTCACGGCAATGGGCTCTACAGCGAAATAATTACCAAAGCAACAAAACAATTCGTGCGTTCTTGATGACGCTTTGCCCGCTCGAAACATAATTATCGTGAACCATTTATTTCCTTCAAAAAGTTACCTTGGAAATTCACGTTAAAGTAGCTACCGCTATGCTTTGAAATGAAAACGTTTCCACTCATAAATATTTCATAACTAAGCGTACTTTAGGCGCATTCGCACCCAAGTTCTTTGTATAGACGGTAACGTGGATGATTATAGCGGCAGCAGGTATTATACGGTGATCGTTGAAAGCTAAAAGATCCTTCGTTACAGGCACACAAAACTATGAAAAGCGACTCGTAATTAGGATTATTTCGCAGAGAACGGTAACATTGTAGATGGAGGAAAGATATTTAATACGATTTTTTTTATTGCAGCGATAGTCAAACGAGCCGAACTAAGGGCACTGCAGATGCGTTGCTTACCTTAGAATTAGGATATGAATAATGGGAGAGGAAGATGGAAGAAATAGGAGAGATGAAGTAAATAAAAGAAGGGAAAAGGAATTGGCCTTTGGATCGCTGCACTGAATGAAATGCCGATAGAAGAGCAATAATAATTACCGCTTGACGCCAATAATTTAATTATTTCTCTTCCTTGGTATAGCCAGCCTTGCCAGCTAGACTGTGGAAGCATCATTGTGTACAAAGTACTACCATGGGTCTACCAGAAACAAAAAAGTATTCGAAATTATGATAAAACGTAGAAATGATGATCGATACGCTAGTGTGCATATATGTGATATATCAAATATAATATTTTCATCATCATCATAATCATCAACAGCTTGTGGGAGTTCACCGCTGATCGATAACACTTTGACTTTCTTCCTAACCGGATTGTTAGCCACCAGAGCAGATCGTTGCTTCCTCTGATGAAAGTGACTCACACTATTATACATTTGCCAAATCGAAACACGATCTCCACTCTAGTACTTGTCTACTTCATCGACATTCGATCATTGATTCATCGACAAATCTCTATACTACTATAGTTCATAAACTAATAATGCTAGCTATAGCTATAGTTCATAAATTCAAAGTAACTACTTCTTTAAATTAATACGTAATTGTTAACATTCTTTTCAGTTTTCTCTGTACAGATTTTGACGTAAGAAACAATGATATTTTTCTTTATATGCTGTATCGTTATTGAATCACGATAAATGATTCCCGTGATAGAATAAAACCACCCTCTTTTTAGTATCCTAAGAGTATATTTAAATAGTCTCGTAGACGTCCTACCGTACTATTTATAAATACTAGTAAATACGTATAAATAGATAGTACAATAAATATTGTACAATCTATTTGTACGTATTTATTTACTAGTATTTATAAATAATCCGATAGGTAAAGGTAAACCTTCGCTATTTGTTTGTTTTACATCTTGCGATGGCTTTTTCTTTTACTTTACAAAACCAATCCTTATGAAATTTTACACACAAATAGAGTTCCCGTGCTGATACAATAAAATTCTAATGTCAACAGGATAGTGAAGGTCTAGCAAGAGGTTTAAACTATAACTGTTCTGTAGTTAGTGGTAACCATTTCAACGTTGGTCTCATTTGATTGATTTCCTTGGTTGGATTTTAATGATTTCCATAAATTATATGGTGAAAAATAAACAAAAAAAAAATAAATAAAAATAGGTAATAAAACTTTTGAGTAGACCGCTTTTATTAACACACTAAAATAAGAATGTGTGGGGCGTTTAAGAATTTGTATAACGACTGTATAATTAATTCAGATTAATATGTATCCCACTTTTTTTCGCATGTTAATAATACCGTTTAACTTAAAAGTTTTATTACCTATGTTTTTAGTACTCAGATAAAATAACTCATTTTACTTTTTTATAATAAATAATCAAAATTTATATTGGAGATTGAAGCCAATCAATAGCATTAAATCGCTCTTCGCCAGTGGAGTAGGTAAATAGAGGGTTCTTAACTAAGCTTCTAGCGGTATTATTGTTTAATTTATAAAAAAGCGATATCAGTCGAAGGCAGAATTGCTTTTATAAGCAGCGTGTTTAAATATCCTCGCAGTAAATCGTTCGCATATTTATTAAAAAAGCATATCTCTTTCCACCAGAATTTGAAAGTTTTTACGTTACCTTAATAAATTGTTTTTAAGTATTATACGTTTTTACCTATTGAAAATGTGTGATAATATAAAACATCATCAAAACAAAAATACTTTCAAGGTCTTAAGATAAAAGTTATTTTGATATTCGATAATGGGCAGTTGCCCATCCCTACAACACTAAAATAACACTACAAAACTAAAAAAATAACATTATACTTTTGATAAAAAATAACACTAATTAAGAATAACCCCGACCGAACCGAACAACGACCGATTGACTTAGTGGCGGGGTCCTCCGCCCGCGGAGTCAATGGTCGCGGGTTCAAACCCCGCATCGGAATAAATATATGTATGGATTTATAAATATTATTCCCGAGTCTGGTAACCCCCCCCCCCAATCCTCCCTCCACTAACCTCCATCCTCCATTGCATGCCTCGTGGGATTCACTAAGACGAATTGTAATATACTTAATTTGTTGAAAAAATGACGGCGACGTCGTTCGCCACGCGTCACGTCCTTATTCCCACGAGGGCGAGAAACGACCAATGGAGAGCTGCTTCGCTGCGATGAATGTGAGAGGAAGAATGGATGTAAGGATAGATGAGTGTGGAGGAGGGTGTGCTGGGATCGTAGCGGATGGAGCTCTGTGGTCTCTGCCAACCCCTACGGGAGATAGACGTGAATATATAAAAAAAAATAACACTTTAATTTTAATTATAATAAAAATAACGACAGCACTTTAATACCATAACGATAAGACAGCATTGTTATTATCTGATAAAAGTGTGCACATATTGTGATTCCAATAAAAAATTGTTGCTCTGGAGACAAGTACAGTACATCAATTTTATATGATCATACATTTAGACAACCCTCACCCTACCGAAACTAATTTGACACCCGCACGAGAACAGCCATGCATAGCAAATGCGCACCTGAACGATTTATAAAATATGCACACATTGTCAGATTGTGATTTAGCGATGAGATTTGGGATATTGTCACGCCATGAACCCACCGCAAATCGTTTCACGTTACGACGTTGTCTAGTAAGTCATGTCGGGGTGCTTTGATTCTCGATTTGCTTGCTGTAAATATTTAGTAAGCACGGTTAAAAGAAGCTTTAATGAAAATTGATCAAAGCTTTTTTTACGTTTATTAAAAAGTACTTAGAGATATTTGACATCAATTACATGTAGTTTTCTCTTAATGTACAGAAACGTGGTAGAGCCACGCTGTAGACGAATACTTTGTCAAGAATGGCATATTATTTGACTGTAGCATCAATGGGACGGCTCGCCCGGGGAAGTATCACACTCCCGCAGAAAACTGGCGTCTGAGTGGTAGCTTAGCTACCACGCTTAGTCTGGTAAACGGTTGAGTTCCGGAGGTCCAACCAGAACGAAGGTCCTTCTCCACTCCTTCCCCCTCCTTCTCCCCCTTCCCCCTCCTTCTCCCCCTTACCCCTCCTCCCCCCTCCTTCTCCCCCTTACCCCTCCTTCTCCCTTCTTCTCCTTTCTCCCATAACGACACTTTCCTTAAAGGCCGCCAACGCTTCTGCACTGTATAGCGGTGCGGATATCTATGGGCGACTTTGGTTGCTTTCCATCAGGTGACACGCCTGCTCCTTTGCCTTTCCATCCTCAAAAAAAACTCGGACGATGGAACTAATGATTCGTCTGCTTCAAAAGGTCAAAAGAAACTTAATAGACGTTATTATTTTCTAGACAATTTATCAGTTATCCAAAAATAGCTCTCATTAATAATCACAGCCAGCATTCACGCGATTACCATTTATTTATTTACTCAATTAAATTACTAAGAAATTTCAAATTATCTTAAATAGCATTTTTATAAATAAAAATGCAATTTATGACTCTATTAAACTTAGATAAGAGTTAACTTAGATAAGTCCCAACTTAGATAAGTCCCAGAGACTAACTTAGATAAGTCCCAACACCGACTTTTTTTTCACAGCCCATATATGTCCCACTGCTTAGCACGGGCCTCCCTTTCTACATTTACTTGTTCATTACGGATTAGCGGGGCTTCTAAACTCGAAATAAATATGTAAAGACAATATATATTGTGTATTTACTGTGTGGGCGGAATTGTCCCAACATTTGCATACCTGCATTTTTGCATAGCCATACCGACAATTGGCAAGAAAAGTCTCTGTCCTTTCATTTTATTCTCAAATATAAAAAAATTCTATTGAAGCGTAAGAATATATTTTAAATTTCATCAAAGTTGCAAGTAAAACTGCAAAATATCACTACTCGTTTTCATGACTATGTATACACATAATATTAAATTTTTCAATCGATCGATTGAGTTAAGAATATAAATGATAATGTGTTAATTTTTCACCTGCAAGAAGAGAACAATTTAAAAAGCAGAAAAGAAATACATACATCGACTTTTTTTACAAATTTAAATATTGCATACATATTACTTCCAGACACAACATTACAAATAACTTTTGATGATTTTTTTTATATTTTTTTCACTCACAAAATATGCTACGTGTAAAATGAAATTTAATATTCCTGGCAAACTTTAAAACCTAAAAGAATATCTTCATAACTTCATTACACTCACGACGAGTGGTGGCGGAAGATAGTAACTTTTCCTGTAAACTTAGCTCATAGTTTAAAAATATGTTGTAGAGAATTTTTAAGTTTATAATAGAAATTGTAAGTAGTGCTCTAATACATAATAATATATCTTACATTATGATTAAGGTCCAACAATGTTTATAAAATAAATATTTTTCCATAATGAACTAAAATTTTTAAAAAATAATCACCGAGCTCTGATAATAGTATTATTAACTAAAGAAAGAGCCTAGTTTCCCACAAAATAGGGAATCCTAGTGTGGGATATAGAATCTGGTAACGTGTGTAGGTAAAATTTTGAAAATAAAGATATTATATTACAAACATACATACATATCGTCACGCCTATTTCCCGTAGGGGTAGACAGAGACCACAAATCTCCACCTATCTACGATCCTGGCACACCTTCCTTGCTTCCTCTACACTCATCCATCCTTCCTCTCACATTCATCGTAGCTAAACAGCTCTCCGTTAGTCGCTTCTCGCCCTCGCGCTATTATATTATTTTAAAGAAAATACGAACGTGCCGGCTCGATCGGGAATCAGAATACACACAGAAAATTGACGATATTTGTCTATCTGTATTACCGTGTTTCGTATGGTGAGTGTAAGTAACCAGAGGCTCAATTCTTTACCCCTCTCCTTATTTTCTACTTTACCTCTGTGATGTATATCAACCCGGCAAACTCCCTCGCTGTCTACGCGATTCAACGCCGTAACATACACACATGTTTGCTTTACCTAACGAGATACCTAGCATTACTATATAAATATATAAAATTATCATATATAATCTAAAGCTATCAAAGTAACTTTGATCTTAAGACGTTTAAAATATCACACATTTTTAATATGTAAAAACATATAATACTTAAAAAATGTATTTAGGTAACGTAAAAAGTTTAAAATCTGGTGGAATGAGATATGTTTTTTAAATAAATATGCGAACTATTCACTGGAAGAATATGTAAACACACTGTTTATAAAAGCAATTCTGCCTTCGACTGACACCGTTTTTATTATTTTATTAGTCACATTTATATGTTATTAGTAACATCACATTTTTCACATCACAACAACACATTTGCAGTGTATTCAATATATGTAGATAACCATGGGGTGATGTTGGCATTTTACCATCGTAACACACTTGCTTGTTTACCTATCTATTCCATAAAGAAGATTAAGTTTGTAGATATAAATATCAATGTAACAAGTGAATTAAACTATCTTTTTTATTTGTCTGAGACGATTAATACCAGTCTAATTTAAAAGGTCATTCTTAAAACATTTCAGTACGCAGGTATTGTATTAGAATTTAATACAACGAATGTTGAAATAATTATCTGGGTTCCAAATGGCGTATATTTCATGGTTGGTCATGCCGCCGCACGCAAACCAGCCTTATTACAAAGAAAAAAATGGAGAAACGAGACGCTTTATTATACGTTCTATTATGAGCCGAGAAATATCCATTTCTCTCGTGCAAATTTTATGAAATGTGAAATTTTTAATAAACATTTTCAAAGGTGTTCAAATTCTTATTAGCAATTACTAAAATATAAATATAAAAAATAAAATATAGCAATTTTATGTTTTAAGTTAAATTGATTCACACCATTTTTTGCCATTGGTTTTGAAACAGGCAATTATAAAATCCGATACCAGTTCGGTATCGGATTTTATAATTGCCTGTTTCTGAAGGTAGAGTTCTAAAAAATATCTGAGATGCTCAAGCTGCCCGTCAAGCGTGTGGATTACAGTATTGATAAAGTTTATGATAAAGTAACATTTGCTTATTTTGATCCTCCAATTTTCATAATGGAAAATAAATGTAAAAATAAACCATTATCTCAGTACATTCAAAATATGTTTTTAATTAAAGTTACAATCCAATTTGAGAATTGTACATATACGGAGAGCACAAGCGACCGTCCCGGGATCGGGCTCCTCGGAGTACTACAGTACCTTACCTCTGCATGTGGGGCTCTGCTGGGGCTGACCTCAATCCTCCCTTACGGCTCGTGGGATTCACTATGACGAATCTTAATATAATAGCTAATTCGTCAAAAAATGACAGCGACGCGAATCGCCATCCAACACGTCCTGATTCCCACCAATTTGCAGACACCGCAACAACTTGATGTATCGATGATCTATCTGGCACCACTGCAAGGCACCTATGACAGCCCAGGTCTCGATGGAGTCAAAAGCCTTCTCATAGTCCACAAATGCTATGCACACACACTGTCTTATCCCCTTTTTTTGTGGAATAAGACTACTATACCCCTGTTCCATGCCTGTGGAGTTCTCCCATTCTGCAAGACGGAGTTGAAAATTCTGCAGAGCTCTTTCAGCATGGGGCGACCTCCTGCCTTTAGAAGCTCTGCAGTAACTCCGTTTTCGCCTGGGGCTTTTCCATTTTTAAGTTGCCGGAGAGCCAACTCTATCTCCTCAAGGCAGACATCTGGCAACTCGTCGGTATAGTGGCGGGTAAGTGTGGCTCTGGGATCATTGTGTGTGGGTTCAGGTTGTAGTGCGTGAGAGACATACAGATTTCCATAAAAGTCTTCAATCTCAGCGAGAACCTCGGATTTGGACGTGAGCATTTTGCCATCTTGAGCTTTTAAATGTGTGAGATGGCTTCTCCCAAGCTTCTGCAGAAATACTTTAGGACCCTTGTGTCGCTCTATTGCGTTTTTAAATAGTATCCGCATTAGAGCGACGCAGGTCCCACCGTACGCACTGTCTAATGCGCTTGGTGAGGGCCACCTGTTCCTCGTGTTTGGCTGCTTCACGTCACATATCCATTAGCTGGAGGGTCTCGTCTGAGAATTTAGACTTCCGGGATCGGAAAATAAAGAAGAAGAAAGAAAGTCGAGATCGTAGTGGATGGAGATCTGTGGTCTCTGCCTAACCCTACAGGGAGACAGACGTGAGGATATGTATGTATGTATGAGTACAAGCAATTTTTATGCTTGATATTTTTTTAAAATTACTTTAATGAGTTGAATCACGTTTCAAACATATCGTTTTCTTAATCACCTGTACTCGTTACTCCAAAAAAATAACAGTTTATCGCTCTTCTCACTGTTGATGCCATCTTACCGATAACCGATAAAGCTTATCCAATGTACCTAAAGTATGAATGGTTTTATAAAAATTTTCTTAAACTATGTAAAAAATCAGTATTTTGTTGTTTCTGTAAAGTTTACTTATATTAAAAAACGATATGCCAAAAAAATTAAGTGATGTCTTATTTTAAAATCAGTCACACCACTATATACTCAACTTAAATTTCAATTACATAATATATAACCAAATAATAGGGATTCACTCGCTTCCAGTTTCCATTTTCTTGTCAAATCGACTACAATATCATGGTTTAGATAGTTTCTGCTAGCCAATATCATCGAAGAATGTTACATTTCTAAATGTCAAAGTAAAAGCCCACTCACCTGTAAATAGGCACGTCGTCTTTATACCAAACGACAAGCAGCAGAGCGTCTGGGGGCTGCGGTGAGCGTGTGTCGCATGGCAGTGTCGCATCTCCACCCGACACCGCTGACAAATTGACCGCGTCAAGGGAATCCGCTCTCACGCTCCACGAGCCCTGCCGGAGACCTGTTGAAGGCATTATACATTGGAATTTAACCACCTTATCTTCATTTCGGTAGTAAATATTTAAGCGGGAGGAAGAGGAGACGGCTGCTCACATCGTACTTTAGTGCGGAGGAGTGACCAACTACCAGGCCAGATACCTGGGTGCACCCGGGTCCCTCGTGGATGCTGTAGGCAAGCCGTAGAGGCTGCTGCAGTTCTTTGAGGAGCCAGGGTGAACAGAATAGGAGTTATCCATTCTGACAACATGCAAAATAGGCGCATGATGACCTCGAGTTGCGGAAACCAGCCCGTTACACCATATACTATCTACCATCTCTAATATTTAAGCTTAGCTTGTGTGAAGAGAGTGGTAAGTGTGGATGGAGCAAAGAAAGTGTACCGTAATCGTAGCAGATGGAGATCTGTGGTCTCTGCCTACCCCTACGGAAAACAAGTGTCATCGTATATATGTATGTAACATTTAACTGCTTCCCGTGACTTTCTTGTAGTTTCATTTTTTTGTAGTGGAAGAGATAAGGCACATGAAGGTGCCGGCTCACCTAGGGAAAGAAGAATATCAGCGTTAAGTGCTTGCATTTTACTGTGCTGGAGTTCGAAGGCACATACTCTGTCTTTTCCCCACAGTTGCGTAGCCTACCTAAAAAGAAATACTTTATAGGTAGGCTACGCATCTGCAGGTTAGCATGGAGGGTGGCTCGCTAGCTTGTTTGCTTATGTCTTCCATTAAAATTAAATTATATTTAAAATTAAAACTTTTTGAGGTAAATACTAATGCAGTGTGAGACAATTGATTCAAGAGGACTGAACCATTAATGATGAAGATATTGTTTCTAATTGTTTTCGGCTAGATTCCCTGGAAATACGGAATCTTTCTGCATATTTTGTTGTATACTTTACGGGAAGTTATGGAAGGAATACCATCTTTGCAGAACACACCACAAAGGAAACTTCCATCCTTACCATGGTATGAATGGATGACCTCATCCTGGAAAATATGGTATTTTACTTGAAAAGGGAAGTAATAGGAGAAGAATATGAGGGGAATGAAATAAAGAATGGAAAAGAAATTGGCCCTCCGGATGCCTGCAGTTGTCGTACGAAAAGTAATCACGCAGTAAAAGGGTGACCTGACATCGATATTCTGCGGTTGTGGTGTTTCCCTGGTCTAGCTGCCACATTTGTTTTACCATAATTCTAAAGTGGTAGGATATTTTTCTTTTAAAAAATTGATAAAAATATTGTAAAGAAATTGCTGACACAGCCCATCAATAAAGCGAGTATTTTATTTCTTATTGAGTATTATTCCGCGGATCAAAGTATTTCCAGTCTGCTCTTAATAAACACGTAATAGCTTCAAAGACTCGTCAGGGCTAGGAAAAATCCTTTGATATATTGGGTCGTTATTCGCACCATCTCCTTCGTCGGGGACTTGGATTGTTAATCGGGTCATTTGTCACGATCATGCTTGGTATTCACTGCGAAGGAATGATTCAAATTTTGCGAACAATTTCGCACGGAAATCGTGACGACCGTGAGAGATTCAACGGACGTCTAAATTATGAGGCAATTGGATTTAATACTTAATTTTATAATGGATCAAGATCGAGTTCCGCTTACATGTCATACGGTTATTATATTACTTCGCAGAAAAGGTAAACAATCGACGAACGGGCTTGACGGTAAGAAATCATTGCCGCTCATGATTATTTTCAACTGTAAGTGCTCTTCTTCTTCTAAGAGTGCCTCTCCGACTTGCGAAGGTTGGCAGCCAATTCAGCACAACTTTCCTCCTCCTTCGCGAGGTGCAGCAGTTCTGAAGCACTCACTATCCCGGTCCACTTCCTAATATACCGTAGCCAAGACGTTATCTATATTAGGGGATATGTAAAATAATCTGAGGGAAATCTGAGGGAGGATCGAGATTCTTACGTACGAAACGGGATAACATAGAAAAATCCTACCAATTAACGACAGTATTCTTTGAGGATTTGATTCTTATATACTCCGTATTCTATTTAGAAAGAAAAATTATATTATTGCTTATAATCTGTAATATAAACTGTTTTTTTCTTTGGACTTTTCGCGCCAACTTACATCAGGGACATTATTTTTATTTCATTTTCATAATCTTACATTATTATCAGTTATATTGTTTAATTAGGGTAGTGTATTATATAATATAGTTCGATTAAAGCGTATAAGTGAATTAATATGAAATAAATGCGTGTATTGTGACTTATTAAGTTCACTGAAAAAGTACATAGAAGGTTTTGGTAGAATAGCCACCATTTTATCAAGACTTAACGTGATAAGTTGACTAGTTATATTTCAAGAGATTTGATGCTATTGGTTTTTTACTTGACACTAGCATAATAGATACTATACATATAGAACTATAATAATTGCCATCAAAGATAAGAAAAGAAAAATGTCTTTTCGAGAAGCGTAGTAATGTTTTTAATATAAGTAGATAGAATCTTGTTAACGCTTGCAATTAAGCTACAGCTTATGCTTGTGCTAGGATATTATTCACATCAATACGAATTCACGACCTCAGAACGTTATCCTGATGCTTTAATAACTAAGCTATTGCTATTTATAATTATTGTAAAATATAGTTAAATTTAACGACAAAACAACATTTAAATTACCATTATCTGTTCCATTTATAATCTGTGCTAATTTGCTAGCAAATACGAAACTGCGATTGTTCGCATATACGGAATACACTCGAACAGTGCGGTGAATATTTGTTTTGGAAATAACTAAAGCGTTTTTGTTGGTCGAACCATTTAGATTGTGTTCTGCGGTTAATTAACCACGTTTCGGAAATAAAACATTCCAAACGTTCACTCCGCTCCCACTAAAAGGAATTCTCGACACGCATTTAATGACCAATACTTTATCTTATCATGTTTAAACGAAAGTAATTCTAGCCCTTTTAACATTTGCTTCTAATGTACTTTATAATTCACCATCACTGTCTATAATATTATAAATACTGTTACATTTTTTAAATTATTTTCTAAGGTGCTGCTCTTAACTTACTGTTACGTATATTTATTCTTATGAGGTAACAATTATTTATTTGGACTTTATTGATGTATAATTGTGTTATTTACAATGTCTCATAGAATAACCTGTTTTTCCCTGAAAAAAAAAACATAACCCAAATGTCGTATTTGTTCAATGAATGATTATTTTTTCGACACGATTTAAATACATAATTTTTTGAATTGATCTTTTATAAATACATAATACATTTTAAAAGATTTTATTATCAACACCAAAATAAATTCTATTCACTAATTTTGTCATCAGTTATATTTTAATATCTTTCAAATTTCAATAATTAATTAATTATTCAATTCTTTAGACGAGTTAAAAGTGAACAATTCTTACAATCGAAGAAGAATGTTTGAATTATGAAAATTTTTGTAACATTTTTTTAAAAATATTCATCTTATAATAATAATAATTCATTTATTATTTTTAATTGGGCAACCGGGACCAACTAGTTAGTATTTACAATAAACTTAAAACAATGCTTATTATTTAAAATATAAAAATAAAATAAAACAAAACGAAATAAGACATTATTCGCTGTATCTACATTTTACTACTTTTACAGTACTTATATTCAAACCCAGAAACAGCAAGTCAGATAGAAGTGTAAAGCATTAGAGGAGGCCTTTGCCGACAACCAATCTATACTAAAATACCGTGAGCTGACACTATATCCATAGCCACAATAGCATTTTCTTATTTATATATATAAACAAGAAAAAAAAAAATATATATATATATATATATATATATATATATATATATATATATATATATATATATATATATATATATATATATATATATATATATATATATATATATATATATATATATATATATATTCTGCAGACCAAATACATAAAATAACTGGAACTCATATTAGACTCATAAAAGAATTGGAAAGGACAAAGTTGGAAAAGGCCCTTGCCGACTGGCAAACAGATATGCAAAAAATTAATAAACAACAAATATTAGATTAAACTACTTTAAGTTTATTTTATACTACAAACTAAGTTTAGAGTTTGTAATTTTTTTATTACACAATTTGAGCACACGCACCCACTATACTATACATACACCTCATCACCACGGTATACGGAAAAACTTAATTTTAGTTTGTGTATACCTTATAATGTAAAAAGAAAAAAATATATAATAAATAATAAATAAAACAAAATCAATAATACTTCACCAGCACTTTCGTGAAGTGTTTTTTGCTTGTATAAGCGTTATTATATATTTTTTATGGGATAGGAATTTATAAATCCGTATTATACGGTATTGTACTCGAAAGGGTTTTTAAGCCACCGAGTACTACAGAAAGCTAAAAGAGGCTCAGAATGCTTAAAAGAGGAATATGCTCTGACTGTCTCAGGTGGATGTGATTAGAAACAGAAATCCACTGGAGAATTAAATTCAACGTCTTCGATGTAGCAAAATTAAATGGCAATGGGCTTGACACATCGAACGGAGTACGTAAGATTGAGGAACGACTTGCACAAGGCAGAAACTGCATGAAGGCAAAGAGCGTACTAGGTGGCTCGCCTTAGAAGAAGCCTATTTTATAGAGAAAGCCTGTTCTATTAATAATGTATACACTTCAATTGTAAGGAAAAGACTAATGAAAAGGTGACTAACAATATTTCATGAGGCAGGTCACGCTTTCTCAAAACTCGAGTTATTACGAGGTCAAGGAAGGATACTAAGGTCTTTAGAGTTACTTGAGACGCAACCGTTTGATAATGATAATGATGATTATGAAGTCATAAATATGTAAAATAAAGCCCCATTTGTGATTTTACATAGACGATAGCTAATAAACATTTTTAAAATAAGATTCGACACATGTCAATGAAAAGAAAATATGTATATTATTAATAAAAAGTAATATAAAAAAGTTAAAGACAATTCCTACTTTTTCCAGCGATTTACACGCTTCGCCACTAAAGATATTTATAACCTAAATATATAAGAGGAATATTTTCTTCCATATAAAAATAACTTAAATTTAATTAATATTTAAAACAACCGAATAAACATCAATTGTCATTCACTACAAGTTTAAAAAATGTATTTGAACTTGCAAGGATAAAAAATATTTTATTAACGACTGAATATTTTACGAGATATAAATTTAAATATATTTTTATTTGGGAAACATACAATTTTATATAACATTGTTATATGTATACATACATATATAGGTAGAGTGTGAACTATTTCTAATTTCTCTCACGATAATAATTATGACATCTCTTTTTATTGGCATGCGTCAAGATTCCATCTTATTTAATAAAAATATTTATTAGTTATCGTCCACATTCAATCACAAAGTAGGTTCTCTTTTACAAATACATATATTACGTAATTGTAAAAGAGAACCTACTTTCGTTTTCTACTTTACGTAATGAAGATATATAATATTTGCTTTGAAAATTTCAACCGAAATTGAGTATTCCATAAAACAAAATACAATTTTTCTCAAAAAACAATTCATAAGTGCCGTAAAATAACTCTTTGTAAAATGCGGAACAAAATGTTCTTGAGTTGGTATAGCGTAGGAACAAGTTTTACGAGCAAACATTGGAAACAACTGTTCCCCCCGTACGTGACGCAAGATAGACAATTGTTTTAAGCTGACGATAGTGGCGCTACCGAAAAGACATATTACTCAGCGACGTCGTCTTCTTGGTTCGGATGTGAGTTTAACTTATAAAGACACTATTTCAACAAGGTTTTCAAACTATGACATATTATATATCTAGAACAAGTAATATAAAAAAAAATCGAGTATATTCCTACTTCTTCTCCAGCTATCTACACGATTCGCCACTAACGGTATTAATTTCTAAATTTATATCCTACTAAATATCTTATATAAAAGAATTTAAAGTGGTAGAGCCACGCTGTAGACGAATACTTTGTCAAGAATGGCATATTTTTTGTATGTAGCGTGAATGGGCCGGCTCGCCCGGGAAAGTACCACACTCCCGCAGAAAACAGGCGTCTGAGTGGTAGCTTAGCTACCGCGCTTCGTACGGTGAGCGGTCTGAGTTCCGGAGGCCCAACACCCTTCCCCTCCCGCTCCACTCCCACTCCCTCCCCCTCCCACTCCCATAATATCACTTTCCTTAAAGGTCGGCAACTGCTTCGCACTGCCTAAAAAATTTTCTTTCTTCCATATAAAACTAAAATAAATTAATTGAGTAATTTAATAAATTAATATTTATAGAAAATACTGTATAATACCAAGTGTCATCCACTACAAGTTTAAAAAATGTATTGGAACTTGATTGGATGAATAAAAAGTATTGTATTAACTATACTATTGTATTAAAATTTGAACAAGATATATAAATATATAGAGAGAGTGTGAACTAATATTAGGAATTGAATAATAATGACTAGTTCGTCCTAGTAACTCATTTTTATTTTTTTACTGTATAGGAAGGCAAACGAGCAAACAATCAATGCCGCCCATAGATATCCGTAGTGCCAGACGCATTGCAGAAGCGTAACTGCGTCTATTGTAATTATTTTGAAGGATGTACATATTTTATATTGAAGCAATTTACAGTGACAACAAGGAATACTTGATATATTTTTAGCAAAATAGAACAATTTTAGATCTACACTCCTTATAAGCACACGCGGTAGTCGTACGTGACAAAGGGCCAACCCGGAGAATGTGCCCCTGCAAGGAGCACGTAACACTTCAATTGTTACTGTAGATCGATGACGCAGGGGTGAAACATTTGGAATTGCGATATTCCTTACGAGGGACCGATGTGTATATAAGTCATGACACGAATATATAATCCAAACTTCTAGACGAATATTTACATATTGTCTCTTGAATACCGAGAAAGGGATTCATTGAGTGAGGATCTTTTATGTATAAAGATAGGCACTCAAACTTAATTTACTAAGATCTGTGAACACAAATCAGAAGAAAAATACAGTGTTTGCGAAACAATGTATAGAGAACTCTCACTAGTTCCAACATTCATGAATTAAAAATGGTTTAGAATAATTTAACTTAAATAACATGGCTAAAATGTTCTTGTCTTTTATTACAAGAGCTTAGTAAAGGTCAAAATATATAATTACTAAATCCCCTACCAATGTAAATCCCTTGTTACATCTTAAATGTTGTTTACAAGCAATTCAATGCCAACCTTTTCTCGTCCTTGTATTATTATTAAAGTGAATTACTACAGGAGTCTAAAAGAGTCCTTTTCATTAAAAATGACAATAAAAGCAAGGGGCCTAGCATAATTCAGGGCAGAAACAATTGGACGCCGGGGAAACGTAAAACGTCACTAGGAAAGAGAAAATTGCAAAAATATGTTGTAAGGATATTTTTATTACAATAGAAATTCTTCAGGGAAAAGTGTTTAAGCAGAACCGAGTCCAGCCAGTTTAATGATGAGCGGAATTTAAAAAGGTGGCATTATACCTTCCATTCTTTCTTCAAATGAACCGTTTTCAGCTATACATTAAGATCTTACCCATTTCAGTTGAAATACACGAGTTGCTGTGAGATGAACGGATGATACAAAACAGTAAAATATACTTTCAGTTTTTTTATGTACAGAGAAAATTCGCATGAAGCTTCTAATAATGACTTGAAATTAACCATGAAATATTTTTACATTTTTTTTTTTGTACACCAGAAATGAATTTGAACATTATTAAATAGTTACAAAATGTCCGTTTTATCGGTAATAGAAACGAATTCTAAAAAAAGTTAATTTAAGAAATATTTAATAAACTGTGCTTCAAATCAAAGATAAAATTTACAATCCATATATGCTAGGCACATGGCGTTCCCCTCTCTGGAGAAATGAAAGAACCGCGCTTCTCCATGGTGAATTGGTGGGACAATAGGAGTCGGAATAAATACCGCTAGGTCGTACATACAAGTATATCGGGAATCGAACCCAATGACACAGAGTATGATACCTCCGTCACTTAGAAAATTAGGTAAGGTATATTTTAGGTTACTCACTCAGTTCACTCCGCTGGCTCAGTGACCCGAAATGAATCTTGGCCTCCGAAACGAGATTCCTCTTTCCCTGTCCTGCTCTAATTCTTGCCAATTTCTGGCTTGAAGTTCGCACAGTTCAGCATCCACCTGATCTCTCCAGCGATATTTGGGTCGCCAACTGTCCAT
The DNA here is from genome assembly GCA_031353405.1 of Baronia brevicornis. Classification (NCBI taxonomy): domain Eukaryota; kingdom Metazoa; phylum Arthropoda; class Insecta; order Lepidoptera; family Papilionidae; genus Baronia; species Baronia brevicornis. Next base: position 20,959 of record JASFAT010000162.1, read on the forward strand.
CGACCACTTGGTCGACACAAATATGCCATCTTTACACTCTTCGATCCTCGCCCATTCGCTCAGGGTGACCGTGAGCCAACGAAGTCGATGTGCCTTAATTTTAGATTAATTTGTTACAAATATAATATCATTAACACTAAATACATATTTTTAATATTTTATTTATAGGATAAAACAAATATCTTTGAACGTACCTTAGAAATTTTTAAGTAAAATTTTCATTTTAAAGAAATAATTAGAAGTTATTTGTATTATTAGAAAGAAAAGTTTTGTATAAAGAGTCATAGAAGGAGAATTAATACTTTTCGCAAAAGCTAAAGACATCATCCCTATAAAGACAGTCCTCGCCAATGGAGTCAATGGTCGCGACTGCGATCCCCGCATCAAAATAAATATGTGTATGGCCCACAGATATTTATTCTGAGTCTGGTAATCCGCCAATCCGCATTGGACTAGCGTGGTCGGTTAACGTCCGTTCCTCCAGAAATGTGGAGGCCCGTGCTCAGCAATGGGACATATTAGGGCTCAGAAAAAAAAACACATCACATACATTACTGAACATTTGAAGAAGCTAAAAATTCGGCATTATTGATTTGTTAAAAGTTTTTCCCTTTAAAATTGTTACGATGGATAGTTGTCACTTTTTACCTCGGGGCTGAGCTACAATCACTCGGTCCAGTGAACGGGTTAATTAATGAAATCTATTAACTTTCCCATCTCTTTAGGGGCTTAAATTGCTTGTCGGTTTTTGCTAAATCATCTGTGCCAATAGCGTCTCATTTTCACGAAAAAAACACAACAGAAGCTTCTCTAAATCAATTTACTCCGGGCTACAATTATGAAAAAACAATACAATAATAAATGTGACAACGAATGAACAATATCCAAAGAAATATGGAGAGCGCTTTTAATAGTGGTAGAGCCACGCTGCAGACGAATACTTTGTCAAGAATGCCAATATTTGTCTGTTGCATGAGTGGGCCGGCTCGTCCGGGGAAGTACCACACTCCCTCAGAAAACCGGTGTCTGAGTGGTAGCTTAGCTACTGCGCTTCGTTCGGTGAGTGGCTGAGTTCCAGAGGCCCAACACCCCCCCTACCCTCCCATCCCATAATGACACTTTCCTCAAAGGTTAGCAACGCTTCCGCACTGCCTATGGCGCTGCGGATGTCTCTGGACGGCGTTGATTGCTTTCCATTGCTGATAGAGAATTCGAAACAAAACGAAACAAAAAATCCATTGGAGAAGCAAAGTAACTAACATAGCTCTTCCAGTTAGCAAACTGAAGTGGCAATGGGCTGATCACGTTTCTCGGGAAACCAATAATGGTAAAGTAGATGAGTGCAGGAGAAGATACTACATCTTAGCAAACGTTATGTGGAACACCAATGGTATCGGGTTAGGTGATGCACATTAAAGGAGACGTATGTCCAGTAGTAGACTGTTACGTCTGTTCTTATAATAATGAGCAATGATATAAACCAATCAATATGTGGACAATGTAGTTGGTAGTGTAGTGATACATTATTAATGGAGTCAGGCGTTACTTTGCGGAAATCCATCACTATATGGACAGTCAAAAGTTTTACTTAGCTAAGATCCGCGACAAGCAAAACAAAAACAGAAAATTAATAATGTGTGTTTTTCATGTGTGTGAAAATTAATAATGTTTGTTTGGATTTATTTGGAACTTAAACCACAAACTTCCCGAAAATCCAAGGAAGACAACCGAAAACTTTCGGTTGTCTTCCGTAGAGTCTACTATACCTGAAGATGCCTCGTGTTGGGGCGAAACACGTGTCGTTTACAAGATGGAAAAGTGATAATGTGTGTTTGGTTTTGTGTGTAGTGGTTGGTGGGTGGAGAGTTGATGGCCAATTTTCGGTAAGTTTTTGGTTTAAGTTCCAAATAAATCCACTTAACCCAACGGAAAAACACACATTATTAATTTTCTGTTATTGTTTTGCTTGTCGCGGATCTTAGCTAAGTAAAACTTTTGACTGTCCATATAGTGATACATTCATAAATGTATCACTAATGCATTAAAACCTTTTATGTTATATTACTTGTTTTTTACATTTGTAATATTCAAATTCAAAAAGAAAAAGAAACATATGTTAAAAAACAAAATGGATTAATTCGACTGATGTCTCTTGGATAGACATGTCACCCGTCCGGCAGACAACATTGAAATTATAATGTATATATTGAAATATAAAATGTAGTGTTAACAAAGTATGAATAAAGTATGATATTATATAAATGAAACGCAAGAATAAATTAATATCGTTTTGAAGAATTTTATTTGAAATAGTCCCTTAAAGATCCCAGGTGTCGCCGTAAGCAGTATGGCAGGCACGTTATAACTTACTATTACGGTATTGTTTATTGACCTTAATAAAATAAAAAGAAAAACACGCATTTGTCATCAAAAACAATTGTTAACGAAAAACAAAATATTCGAACTTTCATTCGTTTTACATATTCGAATCCAAAAGTTCGGGACTGGCGTTATAATTGAAACATCGGACGCAGATTTAGTGTTTTCAATGGAATTACCTGCAAAATGGATTTAAAACAACGACGCAAACCCAATATTCTATAAACGGGTTTGCTTTGTAACGGTTGTGTTATTTTGATATACTGGATGAAGTTGATTATTCTAATAAAATGATTTTATACTGTTTTTGAATTTGATATAAATCTATTTAACCTTTGTTACCCCTCTTATCTCAAGACTCGTTTTGTATTTCTCAATGACCCACATTCGAGGTGTTTGAAAATATCTCAAAACTTATTGTTAAAAATGCCTGCTCATCATACCAAATCTTTTGATGAACCTTTCATTACGGGCTGCTCGACAATATATCATAATAGTAATATATCATAATAGTAAAGCTGAAATGAATAAGTAGAATTAATTATCTAAGCTGAGAGCTATAAAGTGAATAGTTTCCCAAAATAATCCAGTATTATAAATATGGCCATGGGCGAATTTGACAGCTGTCATACTGACAGTGACATTTTCTGTGAAATGTCAAAATATAAATAGGGATAATAAAGTAAGCAAGAAGGCAATATATTCACTGTTCTTCTTCCATGGCGTTCTTTATCTCCATGGTGAGTTTATATTCAAGTTAAGGACGTCTGTCCCCTCTGCTACAGTATAGGCTGCTCGGTTATGGAATTTGTTGCCGCTAGAGGTGAGACTAGCGAAGTCTCTATCAATTTTCAAAAAGCTTGTCAAAAATCACTATCTATCTTTATAAATATCTTTGTATCTTTTTACGTATTCGTTTATTATTTACATTTAAACTAATTGTAAGTGTATGTATGTGTATGTATGTATATATATGTATATATATATATATATGTGTATATATATATATATATATATATATATATATATATATATATATATATATATATATATATATATATATGTGTGTGTGTGTGTGTGTGCTACGTATGTATATACTTATATATTTGCTTATAGCTATTATCTTTGTTTATTAATATTTTTTTTGCTTTTCTATCGTTATAATGATAATGTATCACCAACCTACATCAAATTATCTTTTTAAAATTATGTGTGTGTGTACAGACAACAGTAGGATACTGTTGTCTGTAAGAAATCGCTATTAGCGATAAGACCGCCATTTGTATTTAAATATTACAATCAATAGTTGTATAACTTTGTTTTTTGTGTACAATAAAGAATATATCTATCTATAAATAAAAAGTAATCAACGTCTAAAGACATCTGCAACAACAAAATAAAAGCTTTACCCACCTTTGAGACATGTATAAGGTTGTTTTTTTGAAAGCACCCAACGTCGTATAGTTTGAAAATACTACTGAAAGTAATTGATTCCACAGAGTGTAATATAGGAACATTCTTGCTCTCTGTGGGATGTGCGTGAATAAATATTCTTGTTTTAAAGATAACGACATTAAAAGTATTGAATAACTTACTTAAAATCAGCGTGAGTTTTAGACAATAGCAACACTAAAAATAAAAGCGAACCCCTATCGGTGTGGGTAGGTAAGCGCTAAATATCACAGCACATTGATGCGGTGCCGATATAAATATTCATGATAGAGCAGAACACGCGGCATGTTAATGTCGCAGCTTAAACGCGTCGCTCGTGGTGTAAGTCACTAATGAGGAACGGGGATACCACCCGCATTTATAAATGAAACTCGTAAATGAAGCATTACCCTCAATTTGGCCTTTATTTCCAACGTTTTAAAGAACACTTGTAAACCTTAGATATGTTATCATCCTTTTTTATAAAATGGGTTAGGCAAACGAGTTAGCTAGAGGCTAGAGTACCCAAACGCCTACTCGACGGCAAACTAGATGGTCGTAGAAACCGCGGAAGGCCTAGCTCAGACGGCTAGATTGAGTCGAAGACGACTTAAATGCAATCAGTGAAAGCTAGCGGCTGGAAAGAAAAAGCTAAACTAAGATCTGACTGAAAAAAATCTATTGAACCAGGCTAAGACCCACCTGCGGCTGTAATGCCGTGATGATGATAATACAAGTTAGCGGATTACCTTATGATAACTTATCACCGTCATCTCTGAACATCCTCATTAATCTGCTAACAGAGGTATGGTAATGGAAAATGGAGTGGAGTGGTAAAGGATAGCAGTTCACACTCACCGTACAAGATGGGCTAACCGATAAATAATACCACTAAACGCCGATGTTATATAAGAGATACTTCATCGATGGAGCTAGGCACTATAAATGGCTCATGATGTATTTGCTGCTTAAAAGTTACTATTTCACCAGAAAAGTTTCATGCCCACTATTTGAATTAGCGGCGATACAGTACGGTGCGTTTTTCCCTAAACTACATTCCACGCACCCCTATTTCGTGAAATCTAGAGCTACCGTCAGAGGTATTTCGGAACCGATATGACATTGGATCGTTTACCACGCTATATCATAATAATATTAAAATTAAAATTTAAATTCTTTCCACGCACCACCACTCCGTGGAATCAGCTACCTTCGGCAGTTTTTCTCACCCCATCAGGCGGCACGCTTGCTCGTTTGCCCTCTTATCCCACTATATATATATATATATATATATATATATATATATATATATATATATATATATATATATATATATATATATATATATATATATATATATATATATATATATATATATATATATATATATATATATATATATATATATATATATATATATATATATATATATATATTTATAATTGTATCTATGTGTAATCGTTTGTGTTTTTTTAATTTTAATTGAAATATTTTTGGTTTTAAGTTAAGTGTACACGATAACATAAAAATAAAGGATAAGAAGGTACAAAGTAAACAGTTTGGAACATTTTAAAATTTAACATTTACCTAAGCCAAACACGATTACGTAATTGGTAACCCGCTACCCGCATATACAATGTGCCGTCTGATAATAAGGGCGGGGTAATACGCCTCGTATTCCACTCGTGTGGTGCCGGCTGCTTTATTCTAGTAAGTAGATTCAGTAGTTACACTTTGTAAACGTCTTAACGTTAGCGAAAGTCATTTACAAACACAAACGCGTGCGTATAGAGAAACAACCTTATGTCTGTTGGAATAGAGCTTAATGTTTTAATGCCCGAAAAATTTCTTAGAGCTTTTACCGAGGAATAAATTATTGAGGTAATAAATAATAATACCAGCCTACGTATATTTCAAAATACAGAGTAGAAACTGCGTCCATACAAAAACTGAAGCTGGCTATGCTAAAATATCCAAGTCACTCAACGAGGCCCCATTTAACTCACTGTAACAATTAAAGTTAAATAAATAACAGTAACAACTGTTACTGTTATTTATTTAACCTGATATCCAATAGTTGATGATCCTACTTACTTAAGCTTTAAAGAAAAATAAAATCTATAAAATCCTTTGATTTTTCGTTCAAAATAAATTAAACAAATCTCATAAAAATTTGCTTTTTTTTTTCAAAACCTAATAAACTATCACCGCATCGGAAACAAAATGGCATTAAGAGAGACGAGACGGCGCAAGAAATGATTACTACATTGTTGAGCTCTTAAAAATGTGGTAATAAAAACAATATATGTATATTTGTGACTCACTGTGACGTCACTTAACGTTTGGCTCTCGTACTACCATACCTGATAATGTCTCGTGTTGAGGAGAAACACGTGTCAATGTAAGGTGGAAAAGTAGTAGTGTGTGTTTTTTATGTTGTGGATAGTGGTTGGGAGGTGAAGAATTGCTGACGGTCGTTTTAAAGGTAAGATTTAGTTTCAATTCCCTTTAAATCCACTTCATCCAGTAGAAAAAGACACATTTTTAATTTTCTGTTTTTGTTTGCTTGTCCCGGATCGTATCTAAGTAAAAGTTCTAACTGTCCACATAGTAATGGATTTCCGCAAAGTAACGCCTGACTCCATTAATTACTTTAAAATTAATTGTAAGTACTGTCTGACTAAATAGTTTTAAAATAGAATGGGCCTTTTTTGTGTTTTGCAATGTTTCAATGTTT